>WBNH01012117.1:0-19775 GCA_013401255.1 Urocolius indicus | reverse complement strand
CCCCTTTTTGGTTTTATTTTTTGGTTTGGGTTTTTTTTTTTTTTTTTTTTAGGATAAACTCCTTAGCTCTAAAATTGGCATTTCAGGAGAGAAAAAATGAGACATCTACTCTGAATATGCTCACTAAGTACTCCTTCGTCAAGTGTGATAGACCACCTTTCTGTTTGGTGGTCTGCCAGGTCTGAAGTAAGGACAAAAAGTTGGTCCGCACTGCAAATTAATGCCCTAGAGACCAGCTTATACAGTTGGTCTGTCTCCAGGTCACTGCAAATGTAATTATCTGCACAAACGGTAACAATTTTTTTTTTTAAAAANTTTTTTTTTTTTTTTTTTTTTTTAACGAAAAACCCTCATTTGGTGACCACAAATTTTTATGATCAGACAACCTTCATTTCTGTGACCCAAACATCTCTCATTTGAATATAACACTTTCATTTCCTGAAAAAAGCTATCATTTTTTTACCAAAAAAGTCTTATTTTATGAGCACACATTTGTATGATCAGGCTCCCCTCATTGCTGTAAGTCAAAAAAACCCTCTTTTTTTGACAAAAAAAAAAAAAAACCAAAAAAAACCACCAAACAAACCAAAACCAAATATGCAAAACGTATATGCAATCCTTAACAGAAAAATAATTGTCTTTCACAAGAACCATGCAACAAAATCTGACCAAAAGTCTCTTACAGTTACCTGTACAAAGTAGTACAGGTGAAGTTGGACTGCATTTTGTCTCTCTGTGAAATTTACATGTTTTGAGTCCAAATAAAACTGTTCATTTTTTTCCTAAATTGGTCCACAGTCTTTTATGCAGTTACTGTTACCATCTACCTCTAGACACTAAAACTGTTTTCCTTCATTTATCGGACAATATCATTATTTCATTGACCATCAAAAAGTTTATTTGTTGATTTAGAGAAAACATTTTATGATACCAAATTGCTGTATTTCATCTGACAGTAAGCCAACAACAACTGAATTTCCCAAGTTAATCGTAATACTCTGAAGGATTTGTTTTGTTTGAACAGTTAAGCCCTAGGACAACACAAATTAAAAAACAAAACAGACACTGTTTAATTAATAATTTCAGCACTTCTAGCTATCACATTTATTTTCCCTCAATGTTGTTTTCTGGACAGGAAATGGATAGTTCTGCTTTTAAACAGAAAATTCAGCTTTAACCACAAAACATTCAGAAATTGTCCTTATATAGGTCAGTCATAGTTTATAATAAATACACGTGCAAGATGAACTCATGTTAAGCTTTTAATTCCAGTATGCTTACCTTACATTTCTGAAATGGAATGATTATAAATATGAAGCACACTTACACAACATTTTAACACTACTACTTCCAAAACCTATTTCTTTAAAGATATAATATTGTGTCTTAAAAATGCCTTTCCTATTGCCTTTCACAATCAACTGAAGGATATATGGTGAAAGAGGAGACACAAGCAAACACATTCACAGTCCAAAGAATCATTGTGAGATGTTTCTGTACTGGCTCACAGATCAAAATTTACAGTGCAAGAACAATGGTGTCTGCACAGAGTCATAGCTTTTTTTCCCCACTGCTGCTCCCCTTCCCTTACTAGTACTTGGGATTTTACTTGGTGGGAGGGGCTGCTAGAGCTCTGTGACACTTGCATGCTCCTAAAGGACCTTTTTTTCCCAAAATATTTGGAGTTTCAAGTGCTTACACAGTAGTCAAAGGGTTTGCGAGATCTCCACTGCTTTGGTTCTTCTAATCGCTTTTCTTGTGATTATCTCTAACTATAGCACTAGAACCATACAAACCATGCAGTTTCTTTCAGTGGAACAAAGTAACCGCATACTTTCCCCAAAATTTTTCAAAATGAAAATTATCTTCTGACTAAACACTCCTGCAATGATCCCCACCAAATTTCAAACCCCAATCAGACTCTGAGATCATTTCCATACCATCCCTCAGGTTCAAGTCTAGTCAAAGCTAGCTTTTGACCCTTTCCAAATACATCTGAAACAAACAAGGGAAAGAAACAGCTTACTGGTTCAGCTGCAAGAGCAAGCACTACTGAGGATCACATCTCATTACGATTTCTTCGTAGAATATGGATTAAAAAAAATTAATCCTGAAAATCTCCTCCCTCCAAACAAAAAAACCCATATTGAGTTTAATATTTGAGTTGGGATTTTTTTTTTAAAAAAAAAGGAAGAAAAAAACTGAAAAACAACTGTATGACAACGAAGAAAGGAAAAAAGACAGTTTTACTATTCCTTTTTCAAATTGTGAGGAAGATCACCTCTGCTGTGTTTCTCTCCCTTAGACTGCAATGACAGGGAAAGAAGGGGAGCTATTGACAAATTTGTTAACTAGAAAAACCTAGTACAAATGACAGAATTTTCGTTCAGATATGTAATTGGGTGAAGAGTACTTTATTCATAGCTGCTAAAGCCAATCATTCTTTCAGCAGCTTGCGTAAAGGACAATATTTTCATCTGCATAACCATTTTCATTTTACACTGCAATGCAAGTGTGCTTCTTTTAAGTGTTGTAATGAGTCAGAACGCTTCAGACCACAAGAAATTTTTTCTTCTTACACTGAATATACAGGGCATAACCTAAGTGCTAGAGGAAATGAAAGTTCATCTCAAAGTATTTTTAATTGCTGTAATCATGAGATTACTATATTTTTTAAAATAACAATTAGTTACAAAAAGAAAGTAAGTCCATGTTATGAAGATCAGAAAGCAAGGGGATGGATATTATGAATCTTGTTTAATACTTAGACTATGCCTATTCTGTACAGCAGTATATAAAGAGATACAACAATTCAGGGACGTCTTAACTGAAGTACCAAAGCAGTCTGTTTTTGCTGGCTGTTAGGAAAAAACAGCAGGATTTGTCAGCTTAGGAAAAGCATTACATGCTGTCTTTTTCAGTGTCCCAGATCACATGCATGCAGCTGTGTATCCATCATCCTACTGATGACCCATCTCAGTTCCAGCTGAGCTGAGTGTTTACACTTGGACAGGTGTTTCTGAAGGCATACCACCTAGCTAATGGACACCAGATGAATAGATGGATCTGAGTGAAATTAAGTACAAATTCAAGCTTTGGGAGATGCTAGAGAACTTGTGGTCTTATTTTTAAATGATTTTTTCCTTTTGAGATGGTAAATACTGTAATTGTAGCAAACCCTAACATTTGTAAACTTACCTTAAAACACTGAAAACCTCCAGTTTCTCCCATGTTTTCAAGATACCTGTTTTGTCAAACTGTGAGAAGACTGCTGCTTCCTGCTGGTAAGTACAGCAGTACTAAAACAACAGTGCTTACCATGACACACTGAAAAAGAAGCTATTAAAACCAGAAACTTTTTCTAAGAAACTGGTTTGAAATATTTCAATTTTAAAATTTAGGAAAAAAAAATCTTGTCTAAGTAGGTTTTACACTTTTATCTTAGATAGCCTGGAAAAGGACTTCTGTAGGAATATAAAGGCACACAAAACTTCTTGAGCAACTAGCAGTCCATGACACAAAAAGCAATAACAGACTCACTGATACACACAGAGCCTGTGATACCTTCATATTAGATGCCTCAGTTTCCAGTTTTGTTAGGTGATTTGAGTTATCCTCTAGCTCTTGCCGAAGGTTGGAGTTCTCCATCTTTAATGCCTCAACTTGCTTTAACAACTGATCATATGAAGCTGCGGCCATCCTGGGCTACCCTCAGCCCTGGAAAAAGTAAAAGAAAATATTAAGTTTAAACATTTTAGGAAACAACATCAAATCTACCTAACAACGAAGTGACTTTTCTCTCTCATTCACCACTCAACTTTCTAATAATTTAAATTAAATCTATTACAACAAACAATTGCCTAGAACTGATGCCAGTTGAAAGACTTTTTCAGCGGACTTCCATTTGATACACGTGATTAAGCAAACGGAACAAGTTCATTAACAATTACATTAGGAGAAGCTGGAATACATGAAATAAAATCATGTCATACGAAAGTGTCCTTACTATTTGCATTTCAATTCTAACAGTGAGCAACTAGGCAGATAATAGACTACATTAAATTATTTTTGGATAGACAACAAGCACTGTCAACTGTATCTAAAAGATGCTGACTGCCTACTTATCTTACAGAATGAAAGGTAGTCACTAATGTTCAAAATTCCTAGGAATAGAACACACTAAAGAAGATGTTGTATGAAAGACAAAGCGGAAACACTGAAAAAATTTAAGAGAACAGAAGCATCAAATGTAGTAGCAATCAATTCTTTAGTAAAAATACCCTCCAAGGCATAAAAGCTAAAACAAATATGTTTACAAAATGCCAATATAAGAAGTTGGCTATTCTTCATATCAAGTTATCCTATATTATTTTGGGTAATACTGTAACACAGTCTTAGGACACCATCATAATTATTCAGCCATTAAAAATAAGGAAGAAACAAATACTACAACTGAAATTATAACATTCAAATTTTCACTTTAATAAAATTTGAATTTACCTTCCAAACAAAAAAAATCGAAGTTGCTCACCTAATAATAACAAGGCTAAGCCTGTTTGAAGCTCTTTATAGTTGAAGCTATCAACTTCAATTCATCAGCCATTCAAGAGAATAAAAAGAAGCCTAGAACTTCATATACTTACAAGTTACCCTTCCAATGACATTGTAGGAATTTTCTAAGTATGCAGCCTGTAACTCAGTGGAAACAAAAAATCTAAAAAGCTTACAGGACAACATTCCTTTTCATCATTACTGCAGTACTTTGGAAAAGATGGAACAATAAAAGGTCTTGTTTAGCATTTTCTGTGTATCTTCTCAACAAGCCTTTGACCTTGTATAACTCCTTATGTAATCAAATGTGGTCTTCTAGATGAATCTTAATTCAATTATCCAGCCTACTAAATATACATAAAATTCTTTTCAAAGGGTTTAGTTCCCCAAGACACATTTTGAAAACTTTGTTTAAAATGTCTACATTTAAACTCAATTAAATGAATGGAAGACTATATGACATTAACGACAGGAAAAACAGCAAAAGCTGTAGTGCATTTGATACAGCTTCTTTTTCAAAAAAAAAACCCCAAGTCTTCATGCTGCAAGCATCTGACACCATCGAAGACAGTGGAAGGAAGAAACCTACCACTTACAGAACTGTGATTTCCATGACACTATGAAAAAGCTGAAGAAAAAAAAAAATCTCTACTGAATATATTTTTCAAAATGTGGTCACACTTTACTTGGAGAACTCATTTTTAGAGAAACGAAGGCAATCTGAAACATACCCTCTATTCTGCAAATTCTATATTTTTGCCATCTGGTTGTTTCCCCTAAAAGGCGGAGAGCTATCAAACAGAATTATAACAAACAAACAAAAAAGGCAGGCTTCTTCTGTTGCTTTTCATAAAATCACAGAATCATTTACATTGGAAAAGACCCTTAAGACCATCGAGTCCAACTATCAACCTAGTAATGCCACATTCAGCATTATACCATTTCCCTAAGCACCATACCTAGAAGTCTTTTAAATACCTCCAAGGATGGTGACTCAGTAACTTTCCTGTGCAGTCTGTTCCAGTGCTTGACAACCCATTCAGTGAAGACATTTCTCCTGCATGTTTAAATTTAATAAGTAATAGTTGCCATTCTTATTAATAAAAGCAAAATCTGTAGTTCAGATTTATTTGCCCAAGGAAAGGTAGATGAGGAAATACTTTCAAATGAGTTGTCATAAATTAGTACTGTATTGTAATATTGACAGGATCTGTTGGTTCAGACTGAAGTATCTATTCATTTACATCCAATTCACAGAAGCTGCTGTGTGCCATGTATTTGACATGCTTTTTTATTCTAGCTAGAGTACCTTTTCTCCCATTATTTTAATTCATGATTATGAGGACAGACAATAAAATAATAATAAAAATAAAAATACAATTTTTCCATTTTCTCCCTCACAAATTGGCATTTTGAACAATTAGCCATGCTAACAACATGCATATACACAACGAAGAAAGCGAAGAAAAGTGAACAAGGGGAGATCTACAGCAGAAAGACAGCAACCGCATGGCTCCGATATTTTAAATGCNAATTCTATATTTTTGCCATCTGGTTGTTTCCCCTAAAAGGCGGAGAGCTATCAAACAGAATTATAACAAACAAACAAAAAAGGCAGGCTTCTTCTGTTGCTTTTCATAAAATCACAGAATCATTTACATTGGAAAAGACCCTTAAGACCATCGAGTCCAACTATCAACCTAGTAATGCCACATTCAGCATTATACCATTTCCCTAAGCACCATACCTAGAAGTCTTTTAAATACCTCCAAGGATGGTGACTCAGTAACTTTCCTGTGCAGTCTGTTCCAGTGCTTGACAACCCATTCAGTGAAGACATTTCTCCTGCATGTTTAAATTTAATAAGTAATAGTTGCCATTCTTATTAATAAAAGCAAAATCTGTAGTTCAGATTTATTTGCCCAAGGAAAGGTAGATGAGGAAATACTTTCAAATGAGTTGTCATAAATTAGTACTGTATTGTAATATTGACAGGATCTGTTGGTTCAGACTGAAGTATCTATTCATTTACATCCAATTCACAGAAGCTGCTGTGTGCCATGTATTTGACATGCTTTTTTATTCTAGCTAGAGTACCTTTTCTCCCATTATTTTAATTCATGATTATGAGGACAGACAATAAAATAATAATAAAAATAAAAAAACAATTTTTCCATTTTCCCCCTCACAAGTNCCATTATTTTAATTCATGATTATGAGGACAGACAATAAAATAATAATAAAAATAAAAATACAATTTTTCCATTTTCTCCCTCACAAATTGGCATTTTGAACAATTAGCCATGCTAACAACATGCATATACACAACGAAGAAAGCGAAGAAAAGTGAACAAGGGGAGATCTACAGCAGAAAGACAGCAACCGCATGGCTCCGATATTTTAAATGCAAAATAAGCCTAAATGTACTTATGTTAAATGAATAAGGATGCAGTTTCTGAAGAGGAGGTTTGATTTCTGTCTTTTCCATCCTGATCTAGGTTCCTAAGCTTCCTTTATTTTTGTAACATGGAAGTAGAAGACATCAGCACAAAGAGACAGCATTCTGCCTCAGACTAGGGGTCACTTCTACATTTATTCAAACATCAAACCACACTCTGTTGGTTTTCAGATAAAAAATATTGAGTTAGCTGATTGCCATAAGCCAGGTAATCCAAATTATAATAATTTTGTTTTTGTTAAATACATGCTCAAATGCTGCCTGACTGCAGCTTTGCTTGTACCAAGACGTGTGCACTAGCAGGCATCACACCAATGGCTGGCGGCTGTTCTCCACTACCACCGCATTTCACATCAGCACCTCAGGATACCTCAGGCAAGTCTTAGAGAGAACCTCCTGAGGAGTGGTGCTGGTGGGGAAGCTGATGGGAAAGCATACATTTTGAGAGCATGGCAAGGTTTGGGCAAAGCTTGTTTTTTGCAGTCAGTACAACCACACAGAAAACTGGACAGAAGGCAGGCAGTCTCACGTTAGCAATGTGCTGTGAGTCACCAAGGCATCTGCTGCCAGTAATGCCTGCCAATCTGCTGGCTTAATCATCTGGAATTCTTGGGGACACAAAGATGAATATCTATGCCTCTAGCCCTCCAAGATCATTCTCCTTGTTCATGCCTATAAAAGAAAGACTATCACGTATTTGAGAAGAACAGTAAACTAACTTTTTAGAATTAACAGATCTCACCTATCCCAATTGCACCAAGGTGTTTGATACAGTGCCACATGTAAAATCAGCCACGCTGTAACAGAAATGAGCAGAAAAACTGTACATGGGGAAGAAGTAGCCCAAAGTGACACTAGCAGTGCTGAAAACGACAGCAATAACAACTACCCACAAATCAGGAATTAGATGCACTTTTAGTGTCAGATCCCAAGATAAAGTAAAAAAAAAAATAAAATACTTTCTGAAAATTTAACTCGTTTCTATTGATCAGAACCCTTTTCTTTGAAATCAATATGCATATCTACTCAACATGCCCAAGACCCAACATTTGTGACATATTAATTAAATCTCCTTATGAAAATATTTCAGACCACCATTACTATTTTTTTAATCCATGAAAGCTATCATTGTTACCAGAGCATCCTATTTTCCCAAAAACTTTTGTAGAACAAATTGGTCTTAGTCTTTACAAAATAGAAGCTAAGAACAATTCAAGCTATTGAACACTAACATGTTTTCTTTAACAATAGACAGAGACCTGGCACTGTCTAGAAGTAAAGCTAGGTAACAGTTCTAGATAACCACAAAATATCTGTTACAATTTTTGAAATCTTCAACAAAGCAATTACTCTTGTCATCCACGGTTAAATGCCTGAGGTTTTGGAAGGATTTTGTTAGCAAATAAATCGTATGGCTACTTCTGACACTAAAATCAGTGAAAAAATGTAATACTCCTTTCTTCAATAAGACCCGAATCAAAATCAATCAAAGCTCATATTGATGTAATTTATTTTGGATTATAAACTTTGTTGTGAATTGTAAATCAGAAGTTCAACTCTCTAATTAAAAAACAGAAATTAGTACTCTGTTACCACCACCAATAAGCTCCTGCGCTCTACAACTGAAGATTTTTCACAATGTAATTTATCTTAACTTCTAATCTTTCTGTCTAAAGGTCATGAATAACTAGCTCGTAATTTCATACGACGGGAAAGGCCCTTCTACATCCACAAATTTTAACAAACTCTTCAATGCTGAGTCTAATATTTTGTGCCTATTATTCTTTACCATTCTGTCAATTGTCATTGATTTCCATGGGACCAATGGGGAATTGTTTCTTCAAGGGCATATCACATCAAATTCAGGGAAAAAAAAAATCATACCATCATGGTATTTTCCCAATTAGCTCACCTTAAATGCATTGGAAGTGGCTAGTATTAACACTGGGATGGCTGCACCAGTGCCTGTCTCCAGCTGATTGCCCTACCCATCTCCAAAAGGTTCCTACCCAAGGAAGACAGAAGTGGCAGCTGCCTAAACCACCACAGATTACTGCCTGACTACCAAGGTAATTGGAAATAGGTGTCTGTTTAACTTACAGGCCATTAACCACAATGGTTTAGCAGCTGTTACACATGAGTATTTCCAAAAAAGGGGCAAGGCTGACACAGGCCAAAAACCCATCACAACTGTTCTAAGGTAAGCCAGCCAGCCCAACTTACTAACTTCATCCTTAAATGGACCACTTTCATATAGTTACCTACATGAATACGCTCAAGGGAATAAAGTGAGGAGGTTTTTTGGTTGTTCTTATTTTGAACATATCAAATGGTGCCAACTTGCATTGAGTCTGTTGACTGAATCCTGCATCACATCTTTCTTTATTTTGTTTACAACTTGTTTTCAGGTCAAATGGTTTTATATGTAAATATCCTTCTGCTTGTCCTTTTTCAATTCTAGTAAAATATAAACGCTTTTTAAGTATTGTGCTTAAGAACTTATTAAAAATGAGTATCAGTGTGCCAGGGATTGTCTTGCCCATTTCAATTTGGGGCAAGCTTTCCAGGTTTGCCAGTTTAAAAAATGTTTATTCTTTACAGGCATTTTCTTACTCACTGGAAAATACTCCATCAGCCTTGGACCATAACAGCCCATTATCCTGATTCTTCCTAGGCAGAGTAGAAAAACTTTATTTCTGCCTTCTCCAGCATCACATCAAACAACTATGTTAGTTCCACCTGGTGGAAGCCTATGCTTCACTAAAACGAATTTTATTGCTAGCAAATTTTAATCTCCCTACCCCCAACTGCATTTAAGAACAAACCCTAAAACTTATAGCTAGAAGGGAGGTTATTTTGTTTGACTTTTTTTTTCATCTGGGCTTTGTGGACACATAAATGCCACATGGGGTGTGAAAGTGCTATAAAGCTTTAGGTATAGCCAAAGAAAATTAAGAAAATACATAGTACAGAATAAGAATTGCCCATGAGTGCTACAGCAGATGTGGTACCTTCTGTTTATGTTCTCATTCATTCTGCATTAGCATGCTCTGGTTATCAGAAAGGTGCAGAAAGGAGTATAAAACAGTCATCATGGAAAACTACTCTTGTTTTAGCATATGGGATTTGGTATCAGAACAAAAATTGCAAGTTGTGTAACGGTACTCCTTTTAATAAATTCAGAAAAGCTAATACTGAACAAATAGATAAACATACTGAATGACAATCCCTAAATTAGGTACCCTCTCATTTCCAAGGTTTTTCAGCCATATAGAAAAAACAATGTGTGAAACTGCTAGTCCCTCTGAAAGCAAGGCACACATTTTTCTCTAAACGTTAGCTCCATTGAGAGGATCATCTTAAGCTTTTCTACTCACTTCTGTATGAATGTTATCTTTGTGGACAGCAGACTAAAGCACTGAAGTGACCTTCATAAATCTATTCAATTGAGGGGGTAAGGTAGAGAAGTTTTTTGTGTTTTGTTCTTCCATAAATTAATTCAAAACTTGGCAAAGGCTTTCAATCCATTGTTGTATCTGAGATACTTCCTTGAGTTCAATACTTGGATCATACTCACCAACCATAAGAATCAGCATCTTTTCTTCTTTCTAACCAAACCTAACAAGAGATCCATTTCTCTGCATTCCTTAAAAGACCAGAAGAAAGAAAGAGAAGATGATGGTCTGAGCTTGTCCCTCATTACAGGTCCAGTGTGTGTGTGAGAAATAGAAATTACCTTATGTTTAGAATTTTACTAAAGAATATTAACAATCCAAACCCCATTTCTATGAATACAAAAGAGTGAAATCAAGAAGTCACATATTTTAGGCTATGATCAGTAAAGTTCAGCTTTTATTCCAATGACAAGAAAAAAGCTCCACTTCTTCCTTTATAGTTCTGGGCTGGGAAGTTCCCCAGCTGGTTAGTCAGGCTGCGTTCAGAATATGACTGCGAAATTATGAAACGTGATTTGCATTTAAATACTATATTAAACACAAAGCAGTCCAGACATCATCTGAATCATAACTTTTATTGGACCAGGGATGATTCACAAGCCTGAACACTCAATTATTCATGATGCCTGTCTTTGCTATTTGTGGCTAATTGTGTATGCCCTGACTGCATACACATATATGCATATAACTTGCTCCTGTTTACTTATTCTTTAAGGATTCAAATCTAGAAAGTTTAATCTATTAAAAAGTCTGAGAAAAGTCATATTTTCCCATCTTAACTGAAAACAAATTAATCCAAGAAATAGTAACATAAAAATTAAAGATTATTTATTTTGTAAAATCTACTATTTTACAATAAAGCAATATCTCCCCATATTGGGTGACTTATCAGGAAAATCTTCAGGGCTCCCTTCAGCACTTACAAAGAAGATAAAGCCATTTGTCTTGCAGGAAATGTATCTGTTCACACAGGTTCTGAACAAATTCTGGAAAATCACCAGTGGAGGCTTGGTCTTCACTGACAATAACTTACTGTCACAGTATATCATTATTAGTATAGCCCATTTAAAAAAAATATTTCATTACGCTAATGAAAAAAATAATCACGTTTCATCAACATCTAATAACTAAATTAAGAAACACATTGCCATCCAAGGTAAGAATTTAGAGGCCACAGGAACCACTTTACCCATATGGATTTCCAACTTCTGCTGTATTATTCCATAATGAGGATATACTAATAGTGTACTATGAGAACTGGTATCAGAACATTTACCATAACCGAGTGTTTTGGAAAAATGTTTTGGTAAGTATCAAGACAGCATTTGAGGGATGATGCTTAGGAAAGTCTGCACTCATAAATAATTTAAAGTATATTTTAACATGATCTTTTATTCAAGCTGCCATTTTTTCAGAATGTGACTACAGTTCCTTACAGGTCTTACTTTGCTTGTTACATAAAACAATACCGTTAATTTTTAAGACTTGAAAAGGTACAGGAAGAAGTACTACCATAATAATCACCACAATCACTACTGTGCTTCTGTCACCTTCTTTCCCTTCTGAGAGAAAGTGGAAGCATGCCTTCTAATATTTAAGCAACTGTCAAAAACATTCCAAACATTACAGAAGAAATATCTAGTTTCACCAGTTTACATTTTGAAATTCATCACTCTGAACACTAAGTCCTCAGTTGATTTTTAAATTAACATCACCCAAAGTCTCCCTTACTGACAAGGCAGGAAATCTAGAAGTCTGAAAATAATGCTATAGATAAAATACTTTACCAGTTACTTTCAATCTCCTTAAAAATACAGAAGAGTCTAGTTCCAGAAAACTACTTTCAGCACATATGTTTATGTCTGTTTTCAAAGAACTCCACTTTTGACAAATTCTAGATTCATAAATCTATTACCTGCATTACTAAAATTAACTAAACAGTAATAGAAGAGTAGGAAGACCTATAAGAGCACTTTAACAATAACAAACAGCAGAGTGGGAATATATTTAAAACTGAAAGTGATTTATATTGTACTATTCAGATATGGCCAGTAATTTACCAAAAATTAGACTTCTAAGCAAACCAAGAAACCGTACGTTTCTTTAAAAGATGCCTTTTAAAGGCATCTTTCTGTGTGTGACTATCCAAATGAAGCCAAAACTAGGGTCCACTGATCCCTTGAAGGAAATCCTATCAAATGAAAAAATGTCCCTTAGAGCTCACAGGCAAGGTCTTCCACGTAAGTCAACGAGAGTAATTTTAAATCTTGACCCAAACAAAAATGGGATGAAATAATTTGGCAGCATATGCGTCTTTCAAAACTCCCTACACGTTTTTGCAAAAGCAAGGAGCATTCTGCTGGCGATGACCTAATTACTAGAATAAAAGCTGCGTATCTGACAAAGGGAAAGAAAGGACCCATTGCTTCATCCATAATTTATTAAGATTTCTCACAGCACTCGGGTTAAGTCGCGGACCCAAGTACCTCTTTGTGATGTTAAATAAATTCGTAAGAAGTCAGCGGATCTCAGGGCGCACGGAAGGCGCCGCATTCCCCCAGCGCGCTCCCCGCCAGGCCCGCTCGGCGCGGCTCACCGCCGGCCGCCCACCCGCGCGTCCTCCTGCGGCTCACCCTGCCCGGTGCAAGGGACTCGCTGCGGCAGCGGAGGTATCGCCGTTCCCGTCACTAACAAAGCCGGGCTGCTGCCCCCCGCGCGGCACCTCCGCATGCTGGGTAGGGGCTGTCGGCCCCGAGACTCCCGCCCGCCCGCCTCCCCTCCTCCTCCTCACAGCTCCGGAGCTCGCGCTGCAGGCGGCCAGGGTTCCGAGGCGGCTTTGTGCCTCTCGCCGGCGGGGCGTGCTGGGGCTCGGTCCCGCCCGCGGCGGCTGCCCACCGTGGCCGTGTCCGGCAGCCCTTCTCCCAGGGACGCCTCGACAGCCCTTCCCGCAGCCCGCTTTTTTCGTAGCCTTTTCTTTTTTTTAACCCACAAAAGCTGCTTTCTTCTCCCTTCGCGGCGGCGCCACCGCCTCCCTGTCACTGGGAATCGCCCCGCCTCGCCTCGCCCGCCGCTATCGGCCGGGTGCGGCGGCCCCGGGGAGCCGCCGGTGGACTCACCCCATGTCCACGGCCACTGCGCCTCCATCCCGACGCTAGCGCCCGGCCCGGCCGGCCCCGCCCGCGCCCGCGCCCACCGGCTGCGCCAGCGCCGCGGCCAATGCTGCCCCGCCGGTCACGTGCAGCGCGGAGGCGCAGCCAATGGGGCGGCGCGCTCCGCAAGATGTCGCCAGCCCCTTCCCCGGGGAACAGCTGCGGCCCAACCTCGTGCCACTGCCGCGGGCGGAGCCGCGCCGACAGACCTGGCCCGCGCTCCACCACTGCCCCGACAGGGCCGAGGGATCTCCCGCAGGCAGGCGCAGCGGGCTGAGCCCGGAGCTGGGAGCCGGGAAGCGGGGCACGCCTCCGCCGGGAGGCTAACGGGAATGAGGGCAAGGCGTGCTGGGGCGCAGCGCGGCGCCCCGCCAGGACGCCGTCTTCCCCGCCCCCACGGCGCACGCCGCTGAAAGCCTAAGCCGTCCAAAACCTGCTGCCACCCACTGCGCGCACATGACGTAAAAGATAGAATACGATTTCCGTTCAGGCACGCAGGCTTACATCTCAGCTGCTGAGTGCGTTTTACAGGCCGGAGGAGGCAGGCATGACCTTCTTTCCGATGCAGAAGCAGTATCGCCTGCTGCATTGGACCACTAGCACTCTATAGCCACGGGCTAGAGAATCGGCACACGTTGAAGGCATTGGCTCACAAGTATCCGCATCACTTCAGCTGTGACGATTACCATTCGTTCTCCTTTCCATAAAAGTACACAGGGAGTAAATAGCGTGTAAGACTACAGTCTATTGCCCTTAGTTAAAGGAAAATACTTAGCTTTTCTATTTAAAAAAAAAGGTTCTGCTTGTACCAGAACTAAAGCTAATACAGCTCATTTAATTTTTTAAGAAACAGAGACAATGCTTACTGAAAAGACAACCCTAAGAGTAGTCTTCAAGGGCATCTCAGGCTTATTTGAGGTTCAGTAGAATACTGTTTTCATGTGCTTTTCAGATATAAAGTTGTCTTTACTAGTTAGTTTTATAATGGATCCATTTAACCTATACCAAAGTAGAACAATAAGTTACCAGTTTAATGATAGGTTGCAAAAACATCCCAAAGACAGCTGAAAAACTGCATTTGTTTTAGAATCTCCATCCAGAGCTGCTACCTCCTTATCCTTCAGGAGAGACATGAAGACAGCTGAAAAATCACAAAGCAGTACACTACTGAATACAAGAGACAGCAGAAATAAAGCCATATTTCATCTGTTTGAGTTTGTAGCCTGTATTTTCACTTTTTTTAAAGATTTAGATAACAGGTACTGTTTGAGGGGATGTTTTAAAAATATCCAGCTCTACTATAAAAGCCAGCTTTGTAGAAACAGCACAATATTAAGCCATTTTAATCCTCTAGAAGCATTCAAAAAGAAATCTATGGGCATTACAGTCCACCTCAACAAAACAGTGCATGATAGAAGATGTCTGAAGAAGTACAGTGATTTCAAAGTCAGGGCACGTGAGTGCCCTTCCCCATGTCACTTCGCATAATTATGGAGTTATGTACTTACAGAAGTGGACATAAGGATATATCCCTCATTAAAAACATATATCCTTAACATGCCTGGGGAAATTTTATTCTTACTATAGTAGTTTCTTTGATTTGTTTTAAACAAGCAGGCTAATGATATCTCGTTGTTGGGACCAGACAACAAAGGCATGCCAGGCCTGTGTATGCATGTGAGCAATTGCACCACTGATACTGAAATACTGCTGCTTTAATTTTAGCTGTTTGCTCACAGCTCCTTTTTACAGAAGGCAAGAGTCCACTCTCAAGGAAGATGCTCTCCACCAGATAACCTTTCATAAAATGTCTTCATGGTTAAGGAGATGTGCAACATTACATTATCTGCTTGCTGTCTTCAACATAGTATCACATAAAATCCTCTTTAACTTCATCAGTATGGCTAACTGTAGAGGTTCTGACATTTAAGCTGTTAGAGTAAACCATTTTAAACAGAAGTGGGCCAGTATTCACAGATGTTTCAGTCTATATGATTTTTTGCTATAAAATTCTATTAATTACAGCAATAGTTAACATCCCTGAGGTTTTAGATCCACTCAATTTCATTTAACAGAGGCTGAGTTCATACTCCCTCAGCTGTGACAAACTGTCACATCTCTGTTAACAGGTTTAAAGTTTAGAACCTAGATAGACATTAGATCTAAAGCCATCTTACTTTATATCCTACTGATACCAACCCACACTACTGTTCCTCCCCTCAGAAAAATAAAACCAAAATGCTTCCAGTACAGTTCCCTTCATCCTAAGATTATTTATGTTAGCATAAGTATATGCTCAACATCTATGTTATCAATGGGCAATTGTCGCAATTTGAGTTGTGTGGCTTATACACCAATCAGATTGGTCCAGTAATGGGTTTTAAATCACATGCAGAAGTTTCCAGTGCAGCAGTGTGGAATGACTAATTTAAGTGTGCAAAAACAATACCAAAGGACTGATGTTAAAGAAAATGCCAGAGAAACTGAAATCCCATGTACTTCAAAGTGAGATTTCAACACTTCAAAGTGAAAAAATAAGCTTGAGAAGTTAACTTTCTAGAATCTAAAATGGGACAATGGGACAAACAAGACTGATGGCTACATATTGTATATTCAGTTTCTTTACAGACATCATACTGCATTTTCTGCAACTCTGTAAAACTAACTACAGTTTCTCACTCTGTGAAAACATTCTTGTTAGTCCTGGGACTGGTTAGTCCTTTCTAAGTCACAAGCTGCAGAAGCTTGAGTAAATTCAGTGCTGATGAGTGATGTTACATTCACTGCTCTAGAGCCTGAAGTCCTGTATTTATTCGCAGAACAAGCAGAACATAAGCAGCAGCGCATTCTCTAATATATTCCGCCAAGATGACAGCTAAGTGAGAGGCAGAAAGCTCTCCCTTCCTTCCTCATAGTAATGCCCATTCCATTATTTCATTAAAAATGCTGGCTTATATTTTGTGCCTGTCACATGCACTTGCCTGTGAAAAAGTTCAGTATTAAGTGAAATTCAGTTTAATAAACTGCATGTTATTACTAATAAAATGACTGCTCTCATACTCTATCTTTTAGAGGTGTTCAACCACTAACACAGAGACTAACAGGTATTGTGATACATACTCTTTCTTTCAGAACTCCTTTCTATGTTCAGTACTGAATCCTACTAATAGAACTAATACCAATGAAACAGTATGTGAATAAAGCTCAGGCTCTCAGGGGAAAAATAAAACACAGAAAATTTTATACAGAGAAATGTCTTGTTTGGACTAAGTTTATTTTTGGTTATTTTCTGTCTGGCAGGAGTAACATGATGGCTTTTTCTTTCTCTGAAAGATACTATAATGAAGACAGATATGTAATATCTGTTCCATATTACATAAAACCCCCCTCTCTTTAAAATTTATGAAAAGAATCTATTAAAAGAATGAAATCTCTGCATGTAAACTCTCAAATCCCAGAGACACAAAAGTTTGTACTGAAAAAATACTAAATACAGCTCAATGTCAATACTGAAAATACAATTACTGCTATTATTTTGTTCAAGATCTCTGCAGTCTATACAGCATTCTCAAACAGACAAATGGGAATTTGGCTCCGGAAAAGGAAGTGGCAATATTTTCATAGAATATTTGATGTAACCCATACACTAAGTATTTCCCAGCTTCTTACAGCATTTGTAAAAATCCAGTTTGAGATGTCATAACCCTGTTTCCCTTCACTAGAAAGCAGTGCTAAATAGAAACTCTGAGCAGATTAAGATCCAAATTTTTTAAAAACACAAAGGACAGTCTCCAACATATTTGCTTCATAAAAATAAAAACTATTACACCAGAAACTTTTTTAGACACTTGTTTCATAAATGAAACAGTTCTCTGTGCATTCACAACCTTACCATCTGCAGCAGTACCCTTCTCCCTAGCAGATTTTCACTATTTAATACTTGTAACGTGATTGATATTTCATTATTAGTCATTGTACATGCACAGTACTACCTGCCTTGGTCTCTGGGCTGTGTGGGTTGGATAATGAGTTGGTATTACTCGCACATACGAAATGTTGCCAACTTAACAGATCTTGCCTTAGATCTCACTTACTGTTTTACACACATCAGACTGCATCTTTTAGAAAGGTGGTATAAATGGATTTTAACAATAAACTGAAAACATTTTGCATTTGTTTTACATGCAAATTTAATCTTAACAGAGGACTTGTTAAACTATTTTAGCAGCTGCTATAACCAAAGATTGTCTCTTGTCTTTCAGAAACATACTTTGCATTGTTCTCTCTGAGTTCTCTCCCTTACCATGTGACTAGGATCAGTGATAGTTTGTATATGTACACATTGGGAATACACATAATGTGCTCCTATCAGCATTACTGTCATTGTTTTCACTGTGAAAAGCTGTATTTCTACTTTGTCCATCAGGATGCTCTTAGAAACGTTGCATATTATTTCCTCATACAGATGACCCACAACTACAAGTATTTAGATATTCAGAAAGATAAGATAATCATAAAAAGAGGTTTCCTGAGGATCAAGAAATTAAAGTACCATTTTTCTCATGCAGACGGAGAAAGAATGAAGAAAAAAAAAAAAGGTCACTGTTCCTAACATCTTATCTAGAACATGTGCACTCAACTCGTGCTCAAATTGAGAGAGTAATTTGTTGACCAGAGTCACACGAGGTCTTCTGCCTGCCAGAAGTCAAGATCCAAGACATTGCTGAGAGAGTGCCATGTCTGGTCAAGAAAGCAGGTTACTATACACGGCTGCTCTTCCATGTGGGCACACATGATGCTATGAGCCATAGCCTGAGGATTACAAAGCCCTGGGGGAACATGTGAAAAACAGTGGAGCTCAAGTTATTTTCTTGTCCATTTTACCAGATAGAGGAAAAGGGGCTGACAAAAAAAGACAAATAATGAATGCCAACTCCTGGCTAAGTTACTGCCAATGATGCGGCTTTAGTTTTTATGATAATGGGACCTTCTTTGAATATAAGCTGATAGAGTGGGTCAGAATACATCTGTCTAGAAGGGGCAATGGAATCTTTGGGAATAGGCTGGCTAACTTGGTAAAGCTGGCTTTAAACTGAAGGACTTGCAGAACAGGGAGATAAATGGCAATACTCATGGCATCCCATACCACAGTGACATATTGCAGAGCAACAAAAGCAGTGACAAATGCTCCTCAGTTTCAAGCCAAGAGGCAGAAGCTTGACTACCCCAAGATACTACAGTATCAGTTCCTCTTGCAGCCATACAAAGAACCCTGCACACTCAAGCAAGCCCCTGTGATGCTTGCACACCAGTGCACACAGCTTGGGGAATACACAGGAGGAGATGTGGGTGTGGATACATGACTTCACTGCAGTTACAGAAACATGGTGGGACAGCTTCCATGACTGGAGCACAACCATGAACGGCTATGTACTGTTTAGGAAGGACAGGTCAGTGAAGCAAGGTGGTAGAGTTGCTCTTTAAGTGAGAAAGCAACTGGAATGTATTGAGTTCTGCCTAGGACAGGAAAAAGAGAAGGTTGAAATTTTATCAGTGAAGACTAAGTGGAAGGCTAACAGGAGTGATACCATTGTGGGAGTTTACTACAGGCCATCTAATCGGGAAGAGGAAGTCGATGATGCTTTCTACAGACAGCTGAAAGCTGCCTCACAATCACAGGTCCTGGTTCCCATGGGGGACTTCAACCACCTTGATATTTGTTGTCACAAATGGCACACAGAGTCAAAAGTCACAAAGCTAAGCATACGCAGTCCAGAAGGTTCCTTTGGTGCACTGATGACAAATTCCTGACATGAGTGNAAAAAAAATATTGAAAAAGAAGGGCTTGGTCACTTGGGAAGAGTATGGGAATTTTATCAGAGCACGTAGGGATGAAACCAGGAAGGCTAAAGCCTTTTTATAATTAACCCTGGCAAGGCAAGGAAAGGAGAACAAGAAGGACTTCTTCAAGTACATCTGCAGCAGAAGAAAGATTAGGCAGTATGTGAGCCCACTGCTGAATGAGGAGAATGTCCTGGCAACAGAGGATGCAGAGAAGGCAGAGCTACTGGATGCCTTCTTTTCCTCAGTCTTTACCAGGCCAGCCCTGGTGAAGCCTGATCACTGGAGGACAGAGAGATCTAGAGGAAGGAGGACCTTCCC
>WBNH01012116.1:891527-990678 GCA_013401255.1 Urocolius indicus | reverse complement strand
CTCATGTTCAGCTGACTGTCGATTAACACGCCCAGGTCGTTTTCCACTAGGCAGCTTTCCAGCCATTCTGTCCCAATGCATCCTCTGTTAATTGAACCTCAGATCTGAGTTTCTTCCTCAAGCTCCTTCCTCAGCACCTTTTTACAGTGGAGGAAAACTCTGCTTACCTCTAGCACCCCACACTCGCAGTAACCTGCTGCCTGCTCTGGCTCAGCTGCTACTCTGGCCCTGGGTACTTGGGTGTCCTGCACCAAAGCATTCCAGTCATGGAGGGCCCTTGCTGATTAATGCCACACCGGCAGCTGCTGCTGGTGCACCCAGAAGTACAACACAGCATCACCATCATTGCTGTGGGATAAATTTCTACTCAGGCAGATAAAAGGCTGATTGAGCAGTGAGAAAAGGAATATGTCAACCCAACAGAGGTGCCAGGGATGCCTTTTGCAAAACCATAAGCCCAGACCCATGGCAGTCCTGCTGACAAGAGTGTGCAGGGCTTCTCAGCCCTTCCAGCCATTCTGTGTGCACACACTGAGTAAGAGACTCTCTGTCCTTCAGTCGTGACCAGTGTCACTTTCACCGCAGAGCCCAGGAACCTCCTAATCATGTAAAACTACAAGAACAGTCTAGGACTAAATTGTAATTAATTTTTTTTACAGGGCTGTTTCTCCCTAGCAGTCAGAAAGTCATTCAGACACTGTTTCTTCCTTTATGGTACAGCTAACACACTTCAGTTGTAGAGAGGTGTGAAACACCAAAGCTGTGGAGTTTCCTAGGAGATGGGACACACTTTCTCATCTACTTTCTATACAGTTCCCTACTGACAACTTGTACCAGTCCACTTAATGTCTTCATCCATTAACTGATAATACTTACATACAAATAGAGAGAGAGCAGAGATCTTGCACACAGCTCTCATCTTCAGAAAACACTGGAAATACTTTTCAGGCTAGAAGACTGCAATATCAGCAATGTCAAAACCTATGCTGTTCTTACTTTTCAGGCTAGAAGACTGCAATATCAGCAACGTCAAAACCTATGCTGTTCTTTAGCTGAAAAGGCACATGCTACCAAAATTAGGCCGCAGCATCAACGTTCATGCCCGTCAGCTTCTTTCTGTCTCTAACAACTGATAGAATTCCGGCTGGTGGGGTTGTAGCACAGCACTTGGCTAAAAGCAGGGATGTGCTTCAGGCAACACTGTCAACTGCTTGCAGGAAGAATTTATTTCAGCTATTGGCAAATTAGCACTAAGTTTTGTCATTCAAGCTCTGTACTAGCAGCTGTCTAAAACCATCCTAAATTCTTCTCAGAGATCACCCTGCTAAGGGCGTAGTGCCTACCCCATGGCATCCTCCCTGTGTGGCAAACGGGAGAGGACAGCATGGTCTTGATATACACAAATTGTTTTCTGCTGAAGCGGCTTTGAATCACTTTTGTGTCCTCTAATCCTGTTTTCTCATCTCAGCAGCTTTCTCACCTCAGATAAAAGGACTCAGCAGGCTCCCAACAGCCTGCATAGAACTGTCCACAGCAAGACATCATGCCAACACAGCTAGACTCTTGCTATTTTCTCAACCAAGGCTTTCAGGAGCCAGCAGAAGAGGTGAGAGGACATTACAGGAGATTGTTCGGGTTTGGAAAGATCTTCCTGCCTATTACCGTATCTTTGTTCTACTCATTGCCCAGAGTTACATCGATGGATAAGGGAGAATCTGATTTAGTCCCTTGAACCTGCAGAGACAACAGAATGAGTCACTCTCTGAAAGAAACATGCTTTTTGGTCATCAAGTCTATTATAAAGATCTGCAGAAAGAGCCCTTCTGCTTATAGGGGCACAGTTTCCATTACTGGTCCTATCTTCAGGTTCCTACTGAAAATGCAGAATGAGAAGTCCACATTCATAAAGATGGTGAATCAGCATCATGAAAAAGAATGTGCCTGTACTCTTTTTATGACTAAACTTGCATTTGCTACTTCCTAAAATGGTTCCTTCTCTAATCTGTACCTTCAAGAATGTCCACAGCTAAATTTAATAAACACACAACAAATACTTTAAAATTCCAAAAGTTTATTGCTCAGAATAGCTCACATGGTGCAGTTAGATTTGTTGTGGTTGTTGTTGTTACAAGGAAATCAAGCAAAACAGTAGAAAATATATATGGGTAACAGTAAAACAAAAGCCCAGCCTAATAATAGCCCTTTCTATTCACCAAGTTATACTTAAGAAAACGGCTAGCCAAACAGAGAGAGGTAGAGCATCTGGAAGATAGAGCTTTTCATGTTTATGGTATATATTCTAACCCAATGTTAAAGGCATTTTCTGTCCATGGTGTTAATATTTTAATTTTTTTCTCTTCATAATAGCAAATTGAAAAAAGGTCTATGTGGAAAACAAAATAACTACTGCAAGACTTTCAAACCTCAGTCCTCCGCTTATGGGTTGATAGTTACAGGTAAGAGAAGGCACATGACAGAGTATTTAAAATATACAGAGACCAATTAAAATCTAAACACTAAAAGGAAAGGGGAACCAAAACATTCACAAACCTGACTTTTTCCATCTCTTAATCTATATCCCATAGATCTGCATTCAAGCATTTTACAGCATTGAACACGCCCAGAAAAGACTTTCAGGTTTTGCTTTGGATCACTTTTTGTTGGGTTTTTATAAGGAAAGGAAATGCAGAATAAACAGTACTAAAATGCAGACACATTCCCTCGCTTGTTATTAACGCCCAATAGACCCACTGCTGAAGGTTGAGTATGAGTAAGAGTACGAAGAGCTTGCTGATGCATCAAAGCTTCCCCTCCTAGACCCACTGCGTGAGCCTGAGCGCGAGCCAGAGCGTGAGCCAGAGCGAGAGCCAGGTGCCGAGGAGACATTGTAGGGACTGGATATGCCTTTAGATGAAACGGAGGCGGCTTCCAAGAGTTTAAGCCCAGTGATGTCTTCTACCATTGACCGATTCATCGCATCTTTGTAGGATATTTTCAGTTTGGTCTTGGGGCAGGTCAGAATTTTGGGATAGCTGTTTGTGTCTTGCAATTTCTGGGATGCTCGACCGTCAATCAATCCATTCCTTATGGCTTCTTCGGTACTTATTCTTCCACGCACTTCTGGGTCCACAAGACCTCCAGTGAGGTACTGGAATTCCAGGAACCGCTGCCCAGCCTCGTAAGGCAACCATTTTTCCTTCACTGCTTCAGCTGCTGACATCCTCTTGCGCCCGCCCTTTATGCCTTCGAACCCTATGAAGGCCTTCTGGGCTGGTTTGAGACGGGTGGCCATATCCTGATCAATGATGCCTTGGCTGGTGGCTTCCTGAAGAGATAGCCTCTGGCCTGTGGTAGGGCATATTATACCACCTGTGCAGGCCTGGGCTTCAAGTAAGCGTTGCCCAGTGATGCTATCCACAATGCCCCGCTGTATAGCTTCTGAAATGGAGATCTTCTCTAAGTTTTCTGTGTCAAATATGGCAGCAATGGGGCTGCACTCTTCTGGGGTCTCCGAGAAAGAACCACTCCTGATCAGCGAAGAGGAACTCCTCACGCTCAGCACTGTGGGAGACCGGGTCACCGACTCGTGGCGGAACACCTCATCGGTGCCGTTCCGGCAAGAAATCATGTCTGCAAACTGAGTCAGGCTTAAACTGCCAGAGCGGTACTGGTCGAAAAACTTCCTCTCGACTAGACCTTTATCGATAGCGTCTTGGATGTCGTACTGGCTCCCTGTTTTCCTGTCGACAAGGACCACTCTACTGCTGCCATCTGATCCTGTAATGGTTATCTCTTCCCACTCACACTCCTGTTCGGCTAGTTCCGTATAGGTGTCAAAATCTATGAGACCTTTGCTGTACGCCTCCTGCACGGACATTTCCCTGTTTGTTTCTGGATCTACAATGACAACTCGGCGCTTCCTAAGGGTGTTCTTCTGCGAGGTGTGCACCACCTTCTTCTTCTCTCTCAGGGGCAGAAGGCAGAGGCCCGTCGCTTCATCCTTTATGCATCTTTCTTTCAGCTGCAGGTAGGTCAAGTTCTCCTCTGTGTTGGGATCAAAGAACCCTTTGGTGTCATCGCTTGGGTCGCTAAGGATCTGGTTGAGCTCTTCGTTGAAGTAGCCACGCTTGTAAGCCGTCTCTACTGGCAAGCGGTAGCTCTCTTTGGGGTCAATGATTCCTCCTGTGGCAATCTGGGCTTCCAGCAAGCGAATGCCATGGCCTCTCTCTATGAGCTCTTTGTTCATTGCCTGGAACAGAGAAATGATGTTTCCAGTTTCTGGGTCTTTGTACCCCGTGACGGCTCTTTCAGCAGAGAGAAGTTTCTCCTTAAATTCAATTCCAACAAGGCCTCTCTTGTAAGCTTCCTCTACAGGCAGTCTCACGTTGCTGACGGGATCCACTATGAACCCTGTGGCTGCCTGGGCTTCTAGGAGCTCCAGGGCTGTCCCTGGCCTAACCAAACCTATTTTCATAGCCTGGTAAATGCCGAGTTTCTCTTTGGTAGCCTCATTGTAGATACCTGCAATGCAGCTGGAACCCTGAAGGAAATCAATGATTCTCTCGCTCACTTCCTCCACTGTAATTGCACCTCTTTCCAAGTCGTTCCTTGTTGATTCCTTAATAATCCCAGCCTCGAGCAGCGCATCCGCTGAGACAGGCTGCCTGATTCCTTGGAATGACATACTCCTCTTCTGCACTGGGAGGAGGAGCAGGCCAGTATGTGACTCAATCCTACATTTTTCCTTCAATTGCATGTAAGTGACTGCCTTTTTGGTGGTAGGATCAATGAAGTTCTTTGTAGTGCCTTGGCAGTTGTTTAGGATCCTGTAGAGGTCTTTGTCGATCAGCCCACGAGATAAAGCTATATCTTTGGGTAGGAAAACACTGTTGACAGGGTCAACAATCCCTCCTACAGCCAGCTGGGCTTCAAGCAGACGAATCCCAGTTTCTCTGTCTACCAAGTTTTTCTTGATGGCTTCAGACACTGGCACGGTTTTGCCTGAGAACGGATCTTTAAATCCTGTAATAGCTTTTTCTGCTGTATAGATTTGTTCTCTGTCATCAAAGTCGATCAGATCTCTGGCGATAGCACTGTCCACAGTTAACATCTCATTTCGGTGTGGGTCGATCACGCCTCCTGTTGCTGCCTGAGCTTCTAAGAGCAGGACCGCGTTTTCTGCTGTCAGCAGCTGATTCCGTTTGGCCTCGACAAAAGAGTACTTCTGCCTGGGCGAAAGAGACACCCCTGCAATAGCACCTGCCCCTTTGAGGTAGGGTTCGATGTCAGCTGCGACCTCTTCTACTGACCTCTGCCCCTTCAGCAGTTTATCCAGTGTGAGCTTGTCTATCAGCTGACACTCGTACAGCTGCATTGCTGTAATCTTCTTCCGCAGCCCGCTGAACAGCAACTTGGAGGCATCGATACAAAAGTCTTCCTCGGTTTGTGTAGATCTATGGGACCCGTATGGGCGTTGCTTCAGTTTCTCAATCTCTCTTTGCAGCCTGAGGCGCTCAGACTCCAACTCTGACTGGCTTTTGACAGCAGTCTCTTCCAGTCTGCACCGGTATCTCTCCTCGATCCGTTTGATCTCCATCTGCAGCCTTTCAATTTCACTCCTCAGGCTGTTCTTCTCCCTCTCGCTCTTCTCTCTTTCACATTGGATCTTCCTTATGGATTCCTCTGTCCGGGAGTGCTGGCTCTTCCACTGATTGAGGTCATTCAGGATTTGTTGCTTCTCACTTTCCAAGCGTTGCTTCAAACGAGACTCTGATTCCAGGGTAACTTTCAAACGGTTCAGCTCCTCTTCCAATCTCTGCAGCCTGGCTTTGTCTTGCTCCAAAGCACTCATTTTTATCAGCAAGGTTTCTCTTTCTTGCATGATGTGACTATACTGATTTTTGGATTCTTGAATCCTATTGGATGCCTACAATTTTAAGGAAGAAATAAACCAAGAGAGGATGGTTAGGGTTTATGCTGGTTAGTCATGATCTCCATTTACAACGCCCTTCAGCCTGTCATTTAACCTACAGCAAGCCGCTACTGGAAAACATTCTAGTGGCAGTAGTGCCTTGCCTAAGACCACAGACACACATAACCTGGTGAAGGTACGTGTCCCTTCACTGACAGCATCACTAATACTGCTGGAGACCCCATTCTGCTACCCACAGCCTTGCTTTTCTGCTGATTTAGTTAGCTCTTTATAACTTTTTAATACAGTCTGAAAACTTCTCATACCTTCTCTGAGCATTCCAGACTCATAAAGAGTCCAATGCTTCGCAGATGAACTCTGGTATAGTCCTTCTGACCTGGGTGAATTTGTGTCAGCTAAGGACTGCTCACACAGGGATAAAAGGGAAATATATGACTCCACTTTCACTTTCCTTATGCTTTCACGTGTTACTCCAAACATTTTTACCTGTGTTGCCTTACATTTTAATTCACTTAACGTCTTCATATACATACACACATGCCCAAACAACCTAAAAGCATGCACATTTGTATGCAGTCCATATTAAATGGAACACAAGTTTATGTAACACGTCAGATAATCCTACACACGAATATTTTTTAAAAAACGATGTTAAAGTTTCTTAAATAAAAGAAAGAAAACTGAATAGAGGAAAGAACAGATGAGAACAGGAGTGAGAAAAGAAATATAAAGTGCAAGCATAGGAAGAGGCAAAGAAACGCTTTTACAAGTGCTCACTTGTCTACACTGAAGGAGTGGATCTTTGGAAAAGAACCCAGACAGAAGAAATAACTAAAAAAACCCCAAAATATGCTGTTGTCTCAAGTTTAAGAAACAAGGATCAATAGTAAAAATATACAATTGCCCTTAGTGACTCAGGAACATCAATCCCCAAAATCATCAATGAAATGTAGGCTTTAAGTACCTTAGGTACAGCTGATGTGATCTTTAATCCTCACTTGTAGTCAACACCTTACCCAGCTAAGCAGCACTTTGACAGCTGATTGGTTCTAGGGTTTTTAGCTGGTTTAGTTTGTTATAGCACTAAGGTCAGTATCAAAGGACTGCTTTAACCCACCCTGGCTCGAACAGCCTAGGGAAGAACATAGCCAGCAGCTGTGTACAGCTAAAGCACAGTGGCACTCCATGTACTCTCCTCTTTCCCCATGATGGTCTGCTGGAGACTGACACAGACCCAGGGTTTCTCCTGGGCAAAAGGCAAGGCTCAGCTGATAAGACAGCTTAGAGCTCCCTAGCACAGCTCCCAGGGAGTAAAGAGGTTAAGAAAGTGGCCAGATCCTGCCATTTTTGTTTAAAAATGAACAAGGAGAAGGGCCATAAAGGGGATATTAGTCATAGGCACCTAAACAGCAAAGTGTGAATTAAGTTGATTCAAATGGACACCGCAATGAATTATATATCTGAGAGACAGTAAAGCTGGGATCAAAATATGTGTGAATACCTCTAGAGCTTGCTTTTGGAATTTTTCAATTTCCTGTCTCAATTTTTCCCTTTCTTTCTGTAAATCATTAATCAACCCCTGAAGTTCCAAGGTTTGCTTGCTGCTCATCTGAAGCTGATTCTTTAGTTCAGCAATGGCAGTGTTTTTCTCATCAACTTCACTTCTGACCATTCTGAGGTCATCGTACTCCAATCTAACGTTTCGCAGCTCTTCCTCCAGTAACAAGTGTTCCTTGGTTAGGTTCTCGGTGAGAGACTGAAGCCTTTCGATTTCTATTTTGCACTCATTCAAGTTTTTGCTTTTTTCCTCAGAGGTTTTCTGTAAGTGCTCGTTCCGTAGGTGAGCCTGTTTCAACTGCTCCTGCTCTTGGACCAACTGACGGCGTAAAGTCTCAAGATCAGAGGTGTATTTCCTTATGTCCTCCATGTATCTCTGCTTCTCTCTCACGTGACCGTCTAACACTTCTCTTTGGTGTCTAAGGTCATCTTCATTCCTCTTCTTTACAATAGACACTTCCTCTATCTGCTGCGTGAGATTAGTTATTTTAACCGATTGCTCTCTGAGAGATCTCCTCATGCCTTCTATTTCCTCCTCCAGTTTCTTCCTCCTGGACGCCTCCTCCATTGCATTTTTATTCTGCCTGCAAAGTTCCTCCTCCAGCTTATGTTTCTGGATCTGCAAGTCTTTTACAGTGCTCTGGAACTTTGCACTCTCTTGGTCCCTGCCTTTTTTCTCTTGCGAAACTCTTTCAAAGTCAATTTTCAGCCTGGCCAGTTCCTGCTCTTGGATCCTCAGCTTGTTAATTGTCTCAGTAGCACTCGTGTTTGCTTTTTGCAGGTCAAACTGGACTCTCTTTAACTGACCGTTCTCGTCTTCCACTTCTTTTCTCTGACTTGTTTCTACATCCAACAACTTTCTCAGCCTTTCAATCTCCTTGTTTCTCTCCTTAATGGTCTTAGAGGCATCATCGAGCGACTGTTTGTACCGCATGCTTTCGTCAGAGTGCCTCTGAATAACCTGTTTCAGCTCAATCTCCAGCTGCTGTTTTTTCTGAGAAAGCTCCGAGCCAGCTGCCTTCTGCTGCTGAGCGTTCTCTTCTATTTTCCGTAGGTTATCTGTTGTCTGACTTATTGTATTCTTCAGTCTCCTAATTTCCTCACACAAATTCCTATTTTCTCTCATGGCATTATCAAGCTGTGTCCTATAATTATTTGTGTCCTCTTCCTTTTGCATGGTGATCTGGTGAATTGTGGTCTTTGTAATATTAATCTCAGTTTCATATTTGTTCTTTAAACTAATAATTTCCTCATCATAACTGTTCCTTACCTTAGCCAGTTCATTTTCAAGTTCCCATCGGCTTTTAGCCTCTTCCTGAAGCTGAGCCTTTAGCCTTTCCAGCTCCTTAGTTTTATCCTGAATAGTCGAGGCAGCCTCCTCAAGGGCCTGCTTGTATCTTGAGTTGTCTTCGCCACGAAGCTGAATGATCTGTTTCAGCTCCAGCTCCAACTGATGCTTTTGCTGTGACACCTCAGAACTGCAAGCCTTCTGCTGAAGAGCATCTTCTTCAGCCCTCCTCCGTTGATCTGTGGTTTGCAGAATGGCATCGTTCAGCCTCACAATCTCATCCTTAAGGTCTCTGTTTTCTCTTGTCAGTCTGTCAACCTGGGCTCTGAGGCCTTTTGCATCATCATCTTTCTGTGCAGCTATCTGCTGGATTGTAGTCTTCTTAATATTAATTTCTGTTTCATACTTGTTCTTTAAATTACTCATCTCCTCGCTAAACTGGTTTCTTACCTTAGCCAGCTCATTTTCATACTCCCTCTTCCGTGTGCCTTCGTCCTGAAGAAGAACCCTCAATCTTTCTATCTCGTACTCCTTCTCCTTGATGACCTTCTCGGATTCTAACTTTTGCCAGCCAAGGCTGTCTTTCTCATTTTGCCTTGTTTTCTGCAGCTGGTCATAGTCATTCTTCTGCTGCTCATATCTATCCTCCAGCAACTTCCTTTTCCTTTTCTCATCTTCAGTCTCATAAGTCAGCCTGGTTATTCTGTCATTTAGATCCTTTATTTGAGCGTAGCATTTGTCCAGGTTTTGCTTAGCAGAATTTCCATCCATTTCAGCTTGTCTTTTCATCTCCTCCAAACTCATCAGCTTTGCCTTGAGCTGAGAAATGTCCATTTGGTACTTCTGCAAATTTTGCTCCAGGAATTTATGCTTGTTGCTTGTCTCTGAATTTGAATCCCTGGCAAGCCTGAGTTCTTCTTCCAGAAGTTCAATTTTAGTGTTTTTCATCTGCAAAGTGATAGGAGAAAAAGAAACAAAAAACCCCACATAAACGCTTGTGCCAACTGTTTCAAAATCATCACATGCGACTCAAAGGGCATTTGTGACACTGGTAACTTATAAAGCATTTTTTTTTCTCTGCTTCAGTAAAAGCTCAAATTCCTTTTTTGATTTCATGTCATCAAGACAAATTCTGGAATCCTTATTTATTCAGAGTCAAACCTTATTCAGAAATCAACGTCACAACTTTCAGAGGGGAAATGGTACATTTGACTTATGAGGGAGATGCAATACAGGTAGTAAAATCTGATGTTCCAAGAGTTCACCAGCAAAGTATTAAATAGCCCTCTTTAGAACCTCTGTAACTTTCAAACAGGCAATTTACATTCCATGTATGTGACCTCTCTGTCACATACACCAAGCTGTATCAGGCCAGGAGTTACTCCATTTGAAATACAGTACATATGGCCTGAAATGAGCTGTGGCCCCTTAACCGTATGGAGTAAGTTTTCAGTACTGAGATAACCATACTCTCACTGAAGGCTCTCACTGAAGGCTGTCAAGGCTGTGATGGGCAGATCTCTTGCTTGCTTTGGTGAGCACCACCTCCTATTTACGAGGAAGGCTAGTGTTGTCCACCTCACTCGTGACCTTGGAGGTAACTTTGCAAGGTACTCTTTGACAAAAGATGCATAAAACTACTTATATGCCTTCTTCATGGGACACCAGTGAGCCTAGGTTTTACTTTGGTAGACTGTTTTGCACTGTACTTAAGCAGAAAGTCTTTGATGAGTGATAGCTTGTTACCCTATGATAAAAATAGAAGGTAAAGAAAATAAGAGTCAGATTACCTTCAAGTCCTCCATGCTCTTTAACATTTCACTTAAGAATTTGTAATAATCTCCTGATCTTGTAAGCAGCTCTATATAGCGAGACTGAGCCTCGCTAGCCTTGAAAGGAAAGAGAGGTGTTAGCAGCTTGTACTACAGAGTTAGATATGAACATATCTGTGTCTTAGACCACTTAAAGGATCCAAATCCACATGAGAAAACCTATCACTTGGCAAAGTGAAAAGCACATTCTCCTCCTCACAAATTCACACGACTTTCTGGGGACCCCAAATGCACAAATCCTCCCTGCCCATAAGCCCACACCTTCTTTTTCAAGATTACTTTTCCCCCCACGGCTGACATGATATTAAACGCAAGCTTCATCCCCTGGTTCATCATGTTCTTCCCGTCTGACAGTCACAAGTAACCTACCTTAAACTTTTCACAGAAGTTAATTCCCAGGCTGAAAGTGACTAAACCACTTGGGGCATGAATCTTACTTTCTCACAATATGCATGCAATGGACATTGAATAGGAATGAGGTAAATTCCTGAAGGCTAATCTGCCGTCTAAATGAACACAAGTCTGATTTTACAGCACAGCAACTATTCTGCACTAATTCCTCCTGTTTACGTGCCTAGCACACATTACCAATGACAGTGCTCATTATTAGAACACAGCTGAGTAAGACTCAGGATGGCTCACACGAACAAACAAATATATTCAAAAGACACATGGGAAGGACAGAAAGTTACCTCTTGTAGAATCAACACTGCAGGAGATTGAACCACGCTCTTCTTGATAGGTATGTTGAGCAACGTTTCTAATCCGGAACTGTAGGAAGCGACCTGTAGTTCATAATCCTGTAAAACAACAGGGAAAGGTAAGATGCATTTGGGAACTTTGAAGGAACTCCATGGGAATCTCGATTTCCCGAAATGCCAATAAAGTTTAGGGGTTTTGATTTTTTTAATAAAAAGCTACGCTTTTTGTATCTCTGGCCACATATAGATGATCCTCTATCAGAAAGACTTGCTCATCAGTTCAAGTACCACTGTGGGAGACTCACAAAGAACAACAAAGGGAAAAAGAGAAAAAAACACTTTCCAAAAAAGAGGAGACATTTATTTCTATTAGTTGAGGTGAAAAAGATTAAAGAGAGCAATTGGTCTAGGTTCTCCTATCGACCAAAACTTTATCACACTTTATCTCTGCATCCCTTTCACATCACATATATAGCAAGATCTTGGTCACAGAAAGTGAGATTGAGCTGGAGAAAGCACAGATACAAAAGTGACATAGAAATACAAAGACTACAAAACCACTCCCTCTATCTCTTGGTTTTCGTGACTATTGCACACCATTCCTCCTGATAATCTGTGTTTGTCTTGCCTCCTAGACCACATCCTAATCAAACTTACTTGCTAAGCTACCAATCTGTTCTGTACTCCACTATTTTTTTAACATGTGAACTGGAAAGTTTGGTCTGGCTAGGAGGAGGTTTTGATTCTCCTGAAGAGAAGCTCTCACTGATATCTCATCCATTATCCTGCAGTTTTCAGGTGGCACTTGCACACAAATTGCTTTCATTGTATTTTGTACACACAAGTGCTTCACCCCAGCAATTTCTGCACATGCACACACACCCTAGGGAGCTGCCATTTCACCTGCCAGTGAAGCAGAGACAACAGGCTGTGCCTGACCATGAAATGCCACACCCTGTAAAACCACTGAAATCCAAGTACCTTAATTGCAGCTGAGCACTGATCTGCATGCTTGAGAAGCTCCTCAACTTTGTCTCTTTTCCCACAGATTTCACTGTGCAAGTTCTGTCAAGAAAAAGAAAAGTGAGCTGTGATTCACACTCTCTAGAGATTTACCAGTACCTCCTCCTGCACATGCTGCCTCCATCAGAAGGCACCTGTAGTATGAAATCACTGGAACCCCAGAGGCTGAGACCTGAAATGACCTGTAGCCACACAGTTTTTACAATCAGGTTTTCTGTGCATAGGAAGGTTGCTCTTGGAAGGAACACCCAGCACCTGAACAACCCTCAGAGCTGGGGAGGGATGGTTCCTGGACTTTGGCTTAGATGTATTCCTTCACTTTTTTTATTTTTGTGCTGTCATGTGTCCCATAAGTTGCCCCATCAAACAGTCCCTCAACTTAATTAAAAGCTGACGTGCAAAAGTGTCACTGATCATGTAGGAGACAAAATGGTCTTGTTCATAATCTGTAGCAGTGCTGACAGAAAACAATGAGGATAATATTTCCCCTCTCCTGCCTTCTACACATGTGGTGGTTTTTGGTAGCTTGAGTACTTTAGCATTCAAAACAGGCCATTGTATTGCAGACTGCATTGATACTAATATTTTCTGAACAAGGAAGCAACTGAAAATTGGTATCATTGAAGCCAACTCATCCAGGTGTTGCCTACCTTCTGATCATGGAGGTATCTCATGATAGAGTTGCAGTCACAGAGCTTCATGGACTCGATGGCATCCTGCCTGCGCTTGGCATCACAAATCCATTTGCTCAGAGCCTGGTAAAGATCTCGGTAAGTTTTCAGCTGTTTGATCTGCCTCTCTAAATCCCATGATCTAGGGGGGGAAAAAAAAAGCAGGGAAAGCTGTCAAAATGGAAAGTGTCTTTCTGTCTCTTTAAAGACTTTTTCAGAAATAAGACACTAACAAACTCGAGAAAAGTATGGGAAGGTCTAAAAGGAGAATCTGAACAAAAATGTCAAATAAATGAGAGTTGTACTGGTTATTAGTCACCCAGCATGGGGGTTTAGCATCTTACTTTTCAGTAACTCTGCAATACACAGAGGCTGGCCCTTCCTGTCAACTGAGAGAAGGACGGATAAAATCTTGCAGTGATAAGGATCAAGTCCACTGACTTCAGTACTCTAGTTCTCACTTTTCACCAAAACAACCAGCAACTGGCTCATTTTTTAGCAACAAGACCAGAGTTTGGCCTGAAATAAAAACAAAACAAAAAGAAGAAAACTATACCTCACAAAACCTCACAATCCAAACATGCCTTCAGTTCAACAGAGCATCAGAAAAAAAAGTGTTGGGATTATTTTTACTTAATTCTCAGTGTTATTTTTTTAACCCTCAGGTAGTGAGTATTCAGGAACAAGCATGAATGCTTTGTTTGAGGGAGAAAATGCTGACTGAAAGTACTTAATTCAAGAACATCAGCAAGAATTTTAGAAAACAGAACAGCTCTTTAGTATGTAAGTTATTTACATGATTGCATTTTCCTGCTTGGTCCTACGCTTTACCTTTTAAAGTGTGTTCAACCTATTCACAGCTGCTCTAGTCTTAATGCCCTGATGTCATCATCTGTCCTCTGGAAGTGAATATCAGTGCACATTAGTTCTTGTAGACTCACTGTTAAGATGACCTTAGTAGCAATTAGAAAGAAGCTATTTAGGAAGTATGAACAAACCTGTTATCTATCTGCTTATCAGCTCTCTGCCAGCGGTCTATTAGCTGGGTAACTTTGTCACAGAACTTTCCAATGTCCATGTCATACTGAGGGTATGACTGGCAAGACTGGGAATGAATCTGAAGGGTTTTCTGCAGCTCATTTTCCAGGGTGTTCAATAGAGACTTCTTCATGTTTAGGTCTGCTTTCATTTTCTGAAGGAAAAAAAAAAAAACAGATGCTGTCATACATTTCACTCCTGAGAGGATACTCAAATTTAACCATCAACAACATATACAATGTCTTGGGATCTAGAGATTTTGTTTGTAATTCTTTAAGGTATGTACACTTATGTCAGCTGTATATTTGAAGTGAAACACCTACTTTGGTAAACACAGTTTGACTTAATGTATTGAAAGTCCAACTCACTCTTAGATCATCTGCTAAACCAAAGCCCTCTGCTGTCATATTCTGCAGCTAACTCTTCAGTTTCTCAGAACTATGCAGAGCAGCTACTAAAAAAAACCATCCAACAGGGAGGCGTCTGCCCTGCTTGTTCCTAGAAAAAAATTACTGGAAAGTCTCATTGAAGTACAAAAGATTCCTACACTTGCAGTAGCTGTGGAATCAAGCCTCAGGACTAGTATATCCAGTTTTTAAATGTTATCTAAAAATCTGCACAGATTATTTGTTTTGTCCTGTTTATATCTGGGCAAACATCTTCCATGAAGATGTTTCTTTACACTCTCACTTGCTCACATCCTGTGGGGTATCACCAAACAGCAGACAGCACAGGCAGTGCTCTGTCTTGCATTCCCCAGTCACAGGGATGACTGTTCTCCCCGTAAAATTTGAAATGGACTCCACAGCAAAACTGGGATACACAATAATATGCAAATTTACTTGTTACAACTAGAAGACAAGGGCAATTAACAGGCATTTTGCAAGAAAGGAGGTATTGCCTTCAAGTTCAGCTTCATCGAATCATAGAATCATAGAAAAGTGAATTAAATATTAAATTTTAATTAAATTTGGGAGTCTTGGTTGACAATAAACTGAACATGAGCCAGCAATGTGCCCTTGTGGCCAAGAAGGCAAATGGCATCCTGGGATGCATCAAGAAGAGTGTGGCCAGCAGGTTGAGGGAGGTTCTGCTCCCCATCTACTGTGCCCTGCTGAGGCCTCATCTGGAGCCCTGTGTCCAGTTCTGGGCTCCCCAGCTCAAGAAAGACAGGGAACAGCTGGAGAGAGTCCAGTGCAGGGCCACCAAGATCATCGGGGGACTGGAGCATCTTCCTTATGAGGAAAGGCTGCAGGAACTGGGGCTGTTTCGTCTAGAGAAGAGAAAACTGGGGAGGGGAATCTCATTAATATTTACAAATATCTAAATGGTGGGTGTCAGGAGGTTGGGACATCCCTTTTTTTGATGGTATCTGGCAACAGGACAAGGGGTAATGGGATGAAGCTGGAACACAAAAAGTTCCATTTAAACATAAGAAAAAACTATTTCACTGTTGAGGTGAGTGAGCCCTGGCACAGGCTGCCCAGGGAGGGTGTGGAGTCTCCTTCCTTGCAGGTCTTTAAGATCTGCCTGGACACATTCCTATGCGACTTGATCTAGGTGAAACTGCTTTAGCACGGGGGGTTGGACTGGATGATCTCTAAAGGTCCCTTCCAACCCCTACCATTCTATGATTTTATGAAATAAACATGGATAACTTTGTACAGAAACGGATTATGGATTCCATGCTGCTGGCCTTCTTGTGAGTGAAGCACCAACCAGGAGATGGAAAAAGTAGTAACCCACACATTTCTTCCAGTAATTTGCAAAAACATTGCACATCTGTCCTAAAACACGACAGGGTCAGCATTTCTGTCTCTTGTGGTTTCAGAAAGGTTTCAGCCAATTCAATAGAGTAGTTGAATTGGGTGAGTAGTAGTAGTAGAACAGCTGTGAGTTTTGCCTTGCTGTGGCCTCTCACCTTCAGACAAGTCCGATAAGCCTCCACTTTATCAAGATCCAAAGGAACTGTCTCTTCTTCAGACAGTCTGACTTCAAAAACTCTGATCACATCTTCTGTTTGGAGAATAATCTGGAGCAGACACCTCAGTGCATTCAAGCTAAAATAAATAAGACAAACCCATTATGGACCAGGGGAAGGAAAAAATGGTATTTCTATTTAATTACAGGTCATTAGTTAAGGAGAACAGACAACACAGAAGAAATTTCAGTGACAGCCATGATTCTCACTTATATTTTTTTAAAGTCTTCCAGAAACCAGAAGAAATTCACAGAAGTGTCTGTTTCTACCCGATATGTACAACATTTGTAGGAAAGAAGGTATAATTTTACACTACTAGTACCAAAGGGCAGGTTTCTGGACTAAGAATTTCAGATGAAAGTGAATGATTTATTGCTATAACCTTGATTTTCTTACCTGTCTAAGTAGCCAGCAGAAACACCATTAATGTTTTCCAGTTTTTGAAATAGGGCATTTATCTCTGACTGCAAGTACACGTACTTCTCACAGCCTCTGAAGTTAGGCAGCAAGTCCTTATGCTTATTGAGGGTTTCAGCCATTATTTGGGAGTCATTCTGCACACCCTAAGGAAAGAGAATGCTCGATTTACACATTTTTGATGGCTGAATGATCATTCTACGACATACATGCAACTGATTTCCTTATCCAAATAGTCTGTTGTTATCTACCCAGCTTGAATGAGGACTGAAGCAGTGCCTGAACTTATTTACTTCATGGTAAGTAACAATGGGTGGACCTGGGTGGTCCATATTAGGTAATATCTCTTTTTGAGCACTTGGCCCACTTCAGCTCACCAGAGTGCTTTACTGCCACTTGCCTACTGCACTCAGTAGACCTGCTGCTCTTAAGACCTTTGCAGCCTCATTGTCTCAGGGGAATTTCTCATATGCTGCACCTCTCTCTCTTTTTTTAGTAATCTCTCTCTGATCTCCTTCAAATCTGAAGAACTGGCAGAGGGAGGGACTCCAGTCAACTTTTTCTACTTAGGGGCTAACCTCCAACCCAAATTATTGGGATTATCTTCTGAATGAGAATATCCTGCACAGGCCGTGTGTCTGTTCCAGCTGATCAGAAATACAACTGCAGTGTGTTCTGCAGCATAGGATCACACTGAGCTTGAGATGCGCTGAGGAAAATATCCACAGTTACCTCTAAATCCTTTATTCTGACTGAAAAGTCATGCACTGCCCCTTGATCCACTCCCAGAGGAGCTCTTTGAACCATCTGAATCTCAGTAGCTTCAATCTGACGCCGAAGTTTCTGCAGCTCCATCAGCAGCCAGGCCTCCTGCTTCTCATATTCTCGGTTTCTCTCGTTGACGATAACGGTGTTCGAGGAACCCACAGAACAGGCCTCAGTTGGGACCACTGTAAAATGACTTGAGTCAATGTCAACTGCCAGAGACCCGAGTATCTACATCTAGAAAGCCGATTTAGCGCCCCAGTGACCTAAGCACTGAACTGATCTGTAGAACTGACATCAGGTAGATCTGGGTCCTTATACAGCTGTTTCAAGGTGTGAAATCCCTCCTTTGAAATAAGACAACTTTGCTTCCTCAAATGCAGTAGTGAGATTTTTGCTTCCTAATAACTGAAAACATATCAGATGAACTAATTTGCTCTCATTTTCCCAGCAAGTTCCACAAACTTCAGAGGACTATTCCCAGATTCATACCAAAAGAAGGAAGAACAAAATATCCCCTTCCCTGGCTGGTTTTGTTATGTTGGGAAACAACAGTACAATTCTTTAACGTGTTTCCATTCACATGCTTCTTAGAACATTTTCACATAAGAGGAACGCACCACCACCCACCAAACAAACTCAAGCAGTCCAATCTCTACAAAAACCATAAACCCAGGAGGATGACAAACCTATTTGTGGCTGCCGTGGTTGATTGGGCAGTTGTATGATCAAGGTTTGGTAGTGTTTCTGAGCATCAGTGAACTGAGTCTGGATCTTCCGTTTGTCTTCATCGCCAAACATCTCTGAGCCTTGGCTGTTCCTGAGGAATTCTTGATAATGGATCTCCAGGTCAGTAATTATTTTTTGGTAATCTTCCTTACGCATCGTTTTCAGCTGAAATGAGGAAGAAGGGAATTTTGGAAAAGGAAGCATTTAGGGGAGCTTTATGATCAGTCAATCATTAACGAATAAACTAATAACATCTATAATAAAAAGACCCAAAAGTAATCACATTTTAGAATAAAACCTGCCAGGGCTGCCTCTAAAAGTATGGTGCTCAAAGTGCCCTTTGAGCTAATGTACTGTTTTCTCTCCTCATTTCATAACTTCAGAATAAGTTGAAATTCAACCTCTTTGTCTATCCACACCCTTGCATAGCAAGAACAAGCACAGCATGAAATAAATTAGCTAATCGCCCTGTTTATCCATGTCATGTTTGAAGGGGGAAGCATTTTGCTTCTCCTTTAACTGAACAACACCTTCTGTATACAAGTGTTTCTTCAACACCGCAAAAAGAGAGGCTCATGGTTTTGCAGAACATACATTTGCACAGGATACAGTGAGCACTATTTGGGACAGCAGAAGGCAAGTCGTGGATGTCTTTGGTCTACAGGTAAGGCCAGCTGCAGTCTTACCTTGGCAATAGTCATCGCTCTGATTTTCTCAATATCGATCATGCAATAATGCCAAGATACCAGGCTCTTCATGTTGATATACAGCTGGTTCCACAAAGCTAAAATAGCTTCATAGTACTGTTCAATTCTGAGATGAGAAAAGAAATTCCATGGTCAGAATGCGCCTGTCCTTGTGGCATAGCTACAAAACATCCCAAGAAACACCAACCAGACGTGGAGTTTGTTAAGTCTTGTTCTCTACTTGAAAAAAACTTGGAAACTAATTTATTCATTACTTTCATTACTAGAGACAAGAAAAGTCTTGTAAAAGTTAAGTTTTAAGTATTTTTTTTTGTGACTGGCTGCTATTTGGAGTGAACTCTCCTGCCAGCTCCCAGTGGTAGGTGTCCAAACCCAGGCAGCAACTCACTTGGTAGCGAGATCCACCGCTAACGGATTGGGGGGTGGGATGATAAGACTGACAGATGGCACCAGCATATCCACTCCTCCAGGGCCAGTCACCAGCCACTTGCTGCGCTCGTTGTTGTCCTTCAGGATACACTCATCTCCCTTGCGCACCGTTTTCTGCAAGGAACAGAGAGCATGTTTTTCTTTAGCTCAGGAAGATGGAGTTTCTAGGAGAGACAGACAAGCAAGATGAATCTAGATCACAGAAGTGGGAGTGTTTCCCAGTTAGCCAGGTCTGGGTGTGCCTCTTTGCTTCGTACTGGGGCAACAGATCAATGCTTTCTCCTTGAACCTGGTTTCCATGTGAAGAAAACCCAGGAAAACCAAGCGGGAGCCACAGAACACTGAGCCATTGCCAGTCTGCTTCATCATCAGGCTCGGAGTTCGTCATGCCAAAACATCAGAGACTGATTGTAGACACGTGGACACAGGAAGCTATGCAAACATAGATGGCTGTAAGCCAGGGAGCTGGAGGTATAAGGATGCTTAGTGTTGCACCTATATTTGTGAGGGGTCTGGGAGTAAATGTGGCAGAGATAAGTCCACTAGCCCCAACTGCCAGAAATGCTGACACTATGCCCATGGTGCAGGTTACAACTCACTCACATCCAAGGGCAGGAGGCACCTCCAAGCATTTATCCTGATCACACCTCTACAGCCAGCAAATACCATTTTTGACATAACTAGTAAAAGGTCATGGGCTTTTGCACTGATCTGAGCATGCAGGGGCTCCAGTCTCATCTAGGCTTACCTTCATCTGAACAGAATTCAGCTTTCTTAAAGCAAAGCAACTGCCAAGCCATCAGGTAGCTATTGCTTAAATTTGTTTAGTTTTGCTTATAGCTACAAGTGGTTACTCTGTGTGGGCTGAACTTCTGTAGCTCTGGAATAAAATGTGGCATGGGAGAATGCAGAAACAGAGCGAATAGCAGAAACCCCAGATCTTAAACACAAATCACAATGGTCAATTGCTGGTCACTGCAGTAGTGCAGGTAAAACAAGTTTTACAGATAGCAGAACAGAAAAAAAAATGGATAATTGGGAAACAGGGAAGAGAAAGAGCACATAAGCAGAACATGTATCAAAGCCTAGTGTTAAGAAAAAAATACAGCAATAAGCACAAGCAGATCCAGTGCTGAGGAGAACATAAAACCACCACCATCAATTTCATGCTCCATCCATCATTGTACACTCCTCGCTCTTCGTTAGATGAAGTGTTGACCTAAGGACCCAGAGGGCCACTGCAAAGGTGAGCAATCACCAAAAAAAGGCACAGACCCTACGAAGCATCTGTATAACAATTTTAACCCTATTATCAATGCAATTTTTCTGTGTTCATTTGAACTATGAGTATGAATGCTATTTAATAGACTAGTAATAATACTTTTGACTGAACTCATTAACCAATCAGAACACTTTTATCTTTAGTGTCCAGTGACAGGACAAGGAGTAATGGAAAGAAACTGGAACGTAAAAAGTTACACTTAAACATAAGGAAAAGTTTCTTCCCTGTTGAGGTGAGGGAACCCTGGCACAGGCTGCCCAGAGAGGGTGTGGAGTCTCCTTCTCTGGAGGTTTTCAAAACCTGCATGGACACGTTCCTGTGTGACCTGATCTAGGTGGACCTGCTTCTGCAGGGGGGTTGGACTGGATGATCTCTAGAGGTCCCTTCCAAACCCTGTGAACCTAGCTTGTTTAATTCATAACTGCAAGAAAGTCAGAGCATTTTTTGTCAAAGGAATTGAAATGCTGACCAAAAGCAGACAGAGGGGTTACACCCATCAGCTCAACAATTTGTTTACTGAATCATTCATTTACTGTGTTCTAGTTTACATGATGTTCACGCTGAGGCAAAATGGGATACAATACCAGATCCTGTTTGTAGTCACACAGAGCCTTGAGGATAATGGGCTTGTTACTCCGGTAGTCTGGGTTACGTGGTTTCAGCTGCACAATCTTCTTGGATTTATTCACCAAACTCTGCACTTGCCTCTTGTATTCAAGAATTCTCTCTCGTTCATTCTGCAAAGATTAACTGTATGTTAAAAACTCATTGTAAAAAGAAACCAAATCTAGTTCCCACTGTTTTATTAAGAGAGGGATACATCTGGAGTTCACAATAGGCAGAAGATGAGTCTTTGGCCTGTAATGTAAAACTGCCGTTTTAAAAAAAAAAAAAGATACAAGAAATATCAAACTAAGTATCTTTGCAGCTCTGGCAAGTAAAGCAAAGTTTTTCATATAGATCTGCAGTGGGGTTAAAGTGATGTGGAAGAAACACAGGAATAAAGTGAAAGAATTTATTGTAACATGAATGCTAATCAGAAAAAAAGTAACAATTACACTCTCAAACCCAACTTTGTCAATCGCCCTTTTACATCACTTCACATTTTTTCTCTGATATATCCAGTTTGGAATTGTAGCACCTAATTGATCATGAGCAAATAAGCTAAAAAAGCTAAATCCCTTCAAATAGCCTACAATGATATAGTGACATGAGGAATCATTTATTAAATACATGTATCCTTTGAGGCAAAATCTATTCTACTACCTACAAATGAAAGACTTTCCTCTTTAAGTTTTTAGCATACCAGAAACTAGGGAATTTGTTGGGTTCATTCCAGATTTAAAAATAAATCCCCAATTAAATCCAATTAAATTAATCCCCAAAAAGAGTCCCCAAGTAAACCAGCACTGATCTGTTTGTAGGCTTCCCTAAGAAATGGGCAAGAATATAGCAAGACTGTACCATTATTGTTTCAACTGAATACAGTGCTTTATATAAACATTGCAGTGCACCTGGGTTTACATTTGGTATCTGAAGAGGGCAACTGATTTCCAATGAAAGGAGAATATAACCTGTCAGGTGGATGTGACAGTACCTCCAGCTCTTTGATCTGCTCCAGCAAAGACTGCAGTGACATGCTCTTATCACAGATGAACTTCTTTCTGATGGAGTCTTGTAAGTTTTTCAGGTAGCACTCTGTGGCTTGGGCCTCTTCAAAGAACTACAGGAGAAAAGTTGTACACAACTCTTTAAAATGCCTGCTAAAAAATCAATGGATTCGTTTCATGAGAAATCCTAGCTCACAGGTGGCATTTACAGTATGGTAACAGTGTGTTATGCATAATTGTACACAGATATACAAATATTTTGGTACAGAAAAAAAAATGAGTGATGGGATTTACACTTTTAACAAAAGTAGTGTGATTTCTCCACACCACTGCTCACCTGAAAGTAAGCTGCATTCTCTTTCAGATGAACATCAATGCACTTGGTGATCTGAAGGATCCAGCTCCACTGAGTTTGTAAGGTGTCCATGTAGGCCTGAAGAAAATAGCAATATACAGAACTCAAACCACCACTCTCGCCTCTCTGCCACATCTAGACTCAAGCGACACTATTTATGCATCACATAAATGCAAATGAAAAATCTCCTCTGCTGGGCATGAATTTATAACTCATGCAAATAGTTCCCCAACTGCTAAGCATCTAACTGCAAGGAGTTAAACATCTGCTTGTGAGATGCAGAGAGGAATACATTCATAACTTGAATTTTATTTCATTGGCATAAAGAATGAAGTGCATGGGCTGAATTGCACAAGCAGTAGTGCATACAAAATAATTCAATGGCAAACTGTCCTGGTGTCCTTCTTCCAAGGAACACTGTCAAACACAGTTTTCCATGATGGCTGTTATAAAATTTTAACTTCTCAAGTGGTCCTCACATATACTCTTTAGAAAATTACACATAACTTTTACTTCTCTGCTTGAGCTTACAAAGATCTTTCCTTCAAGGCAGAAGATAACCAAAGAAGAAATATGAATGGTGATTTTACACATTGTAGCAGTTAACAAAGTAAACACGATGAAAAGCAGAATGGACTTGGTTTTTTTTCTATTAGCTTATTTCAGTTTCAGGGTTCTTATGCACTCTTAAAACAAGAACAACTCCAGCATTTCCTATTAAAATGAGGTTTTCCAAATTGCTGCAACCTTTGGAACTAAAAGGTAAGGGTACAACGAACTGTGAAAGCAAAAACGTCTTGGCTAAGCTGTAGAAATGCACTGTGAATTTCAGTTGCAGAAAGTATTTGCACCTGGATTAAACATAAACCCTCAAAAAAGGGTGTGTCTTTCTTCAAAACATGCCTGCCAAGATAACAGAAGAACAAGGACATGCCTTCCTACCATAAATTCCACTGCGTTGCAGTCGACTCAGAAATACATTACTTTCAACACACTCAGACAACTCTCTAAGCCTTGTATTAACTTTCACAAGCATCTATCATCAACATTGATAACAACGAGAGCTCCCTCCATGGCTCTTAAGAAGCCTGCAGTTGTTGTGGTCAGATTGGTAGAGGAAGGTAGTACCATTTACGAGAGCAGCTCATACAGTTGGACAAGAATGGACATGCTTTTTGGCAGGCAAACTCTTCTCAGGTCCAAATGCAGCATTTCATTTGCTGCCTTTCACTGAGAACTTTTCAGTAACGTCACATCAAGTCTAACTCACCTCGATTTTGTCTGAAGCAGGGTGCTGGTTGAGCACTAACTGGTCACTTTCTTGCTTTAGCTTGTTGAGTTCTTTTTCTTTAAGCTCCAGTTCACTCATGCGTTTCTAAATGACCAAAGCAGAGGATTAAACGGGTTTCTAAATGTGCGCTGCACAGGATACTTCAAATTTTACAGATAGTTGGGATAATGAAAAATAATCCCTGCTAACACTACCTAGTCATTCTATTCAGTGTACTGAAACTAATTCTGAAAACGACAGAATCAAAGCAGGTACAATCATCGCAGTTCTAGTCTCTACACTTGCCACTTCACAGAGCAACGCACCCAAAGTTCTGCCTTTCTTAGGAAAGATGGAAGCAAAAATGACTGTATCTTGCAACATCAAGAACAATTGAATTCTCAAAAAATAAACAAAGTACATCCTTAACCATGTGAATTTTCATTCCTTTTGCAATTTAGTGATCAGCATCAATACTGGTTTAAGGAATGCACATGCTCAACTTCCCTTCATCTCCACGGCAGACAAGGCACAGCACAAAGCGCTTCTGACTGCATGTTGGCAAAACTGCTGGAGGAAGAGAGCAGTTCCCTCTGCTGTATATTTGCTTCCTGCAAATGCACACCAGGGCCAAATAGCAGGACCTCCTAACTCCTACAGAGTCCTAGCAGGGAGGATTAAACTGCTTGATTCAAGTCCCTTTGTTTAGGGACATAGCAACTGCAAGCACAAGCTGTTGTGTGATTGACTGCCAGTCCAGAGTGGCCTGTACTGATAAGGCCAGCTTCCAAGGCGAAAAGAACATGACAACTGCAATGGGAGCACAATCTTCCAACAGCTGTCCAATCTTGACTCAAAAGGTCGTCTCACAGTACTTCATCCAAAAATTCTGATAAAAGTCCCCAGGAACTTAGAAAGAGCAAGGAAAGACCTGTCCTGTGATCAGTCCCCCTGATCCAGGCTGTTCCCCCCTCACTATCCCAAAACAGGGCCCATGGAAAGCATAGGGAGGTTTAAACTGTCTTACAGAGAAAGCCTCCTGCTTCCTGGCAATGTCAGTGTTCCTGTCACTCCAGTCATACAGAAGCTCCTCTTCCTCACAGTCATTGATCCACATGATCTCTCTGCTGGTTGCTTGGATGAGGTTCTGGAACTGACGGAGCTGATCCATTCTCTCAAAGGAGTATTTCTGCAAGGAATTCCAAAACTTAGAAGCCATTAACAGAGAAATGCCTGTGCTGAGTGGAGAGGGGAAGCCAGAAGCAAACCACACATCTATTAACACTTTTGGCAGTGGACGGCAGATCATGTGCCAGGGTTTACCAAGCTATGAAACCTGCTGGCAATGGACAGTGGATAACATGTCTGGATTTATAGACCAATGTGAATCTGAAGCCAACAGCTTCCAAAAGTCATTTCAAATACAGGTGTAACAGACATACAGGCAGCAGGCAAGCAAAAAGAGGGAAACAGAAGAAATGTCTGAACATCTAACATCACTTTTACTTGCATTTGCTGCTCATAGTATATCCTTGATATTGTAGCAGTATGTTTTGCACAGACAAGACCATGAAGATTCCTTCTCTGCCATAATACACATCTTGTTGCTTCAAATGTGTACAGGAAGCAGCTTCCAATCCCAAAGGTTAAATCTACAGTTTGCACATGAAGATCCAAAGCAGGGAAGATGCACAACCCTACACAGAATTTGGTTCCAATCCCACCTTTTAGTAACTTTAAGCTTGACCTGCTTAGTGTCCAACTCCCTTCACCAGGTGCACACCAGAAACTTCCTCGTGAGGGTAAGTCAATTATACAGCAAGTAATGAGTTATCTCAAGTTGGTTTCTCAAGTTGAGCCCTATAGAAACTGTTTCCTGCTGAACAGAATTATTTAAATACATATCTGTCACTCTGTTGAAACCCGCAATGCCCCTTGACTATCAAACAGGTGTTAATAAAGCAAAAAAGAGCATTCATCATGGAAGGTCTCAGAAATGAACACATTTCATGCTCACCAGCAGTCCTTCATATTCCTCTTCCAGCTGATGAACTGCAGCCTTCTCCCGCTGAAAAAGAGATACCAAATACTTAGTAAGTAACTTTTACAAGTTGTCTATTTGTTGATATTTCCTTTACATTGTGTCATACTATTGTAACTAGGGGCAGTAATCTGTAAATGTCTGTAACAGAGACGCAGGCGAGTGGCAGATCTGCACCACTGGAGGACCACAAGAAGTATAATACCAAGGCTTGGACAAATTTACTTCCCTCAGGGATGCTTAGTACATAAGCAAGCTTGCACATTACCCCTGTAATACCAAAACAGCTCCCAAAACTGGATCTCCTTCTGTACCAACATCCTAGACAGCTGTGGGAAACAGCTAGTCCTAGAGCTAGCTTTGGAGGTTACAGAATAAACTGCAATGTGAGGAGAAGGCTTCAATTTTTATTCCCATTTCTATGGATGGGAAGCTGCATAGCCTTGGATCTGGTATTCCATAGTGCCAAACTATCACCTTTCCTACTGAAGAAGAAGGGAAAAGGCAGTAATAACCACTCCAGCTTGCCTGAGAGATCAGGACTCTGATCTCTCTTCAGCAGAATTGACTGCCTTTTCCTTTAGATCCAACTCTTACTCCTCCTGTCTGTGCAAGCCAGTGACAGAAAAGAATGGGAATGAAGTAAGCCTCCTTTCTCCTATACCCAGCTGCTGGGCTGACAGGAGAGGAACTTCTTTATTCCAACCATAAAATGCAGAGTGGGACAGAAGCTTCAGATGGACAAAAGAAGAAAAAAAATCCACACCTAAGAAATACTCTAAGCTGTATCCAGTGATCCTTTCACTTTCCTGTTTTAATGTATCTAGACAGAATAATCACGCTTAGCCATTTTCCTCACACAAAAAAAAAGTTGCAACGTTTATTTGCCAGCTTTGTGGCACACAGCAACAAAATGTTAAATAGCTACTAAATTTTCACTTTAAAAGTCTAGAGAAAGAAGTGGAATACAAAATGAAATAATGACAATTAGAGTTGAAAGTGGTTGTTACCATGACACCAGTGTTTTCTGAAGAAAAGCTGAGATAGTTAGTATTCCTTTTTTGCAGTGGAACCCCAGCAAGCCAATGACATAAATCTAGGCTAGGCAAGTGTAAGGGAAGACAGTAATTACCAGATCTGTTTTGACTTTGTCCAGGTGCCAGCGGTAGTCTCCAATGGCATTGTGAGTTCTCCTATGGTCACTGATTTGTTGCTCAATGGACGCTGCATCAAACCCCCATTTCACTAGCTCCATTTCAGCCTGGGAGAGACAGCATTTGTCTTTTAATTTCCAACAGTCTTATCTAAATTAGCACATAAAGGAACTGAACTTAAAGAAACATGACTACACAGTAGGGAGTAAAACTGACCAAAGGCGACTTTAGAAACAGGGGTTACAATTTCTTAACATTGTCATCACTTAAACTGGATCCCGAAGTAGAAGAAACAAAGTCAGGCAAATATTTAAGTTGCTTAAAATCAGACTAAATGAAGCACACTCAGTAGTGTATTTTCATCTGTTTTCTTTGGACTAAAATCTTCTTTTATGTTCTACGCTACAGTTACATTCTTATCACTCTGAAAACAAATGAAGACTTTATCAAACAATGCTGTTAATACAACTAACGTAAAAATACCCAGAGTCAAATTCTGTAGCCCAGTACACTCCATTTCCATTTTAATTACACTCATGTGAACTCCAGTAATTTCAGTTAAATAAATTCCGTAAAAAAAAAAAAATTTGAAAACAACAGAGGGTAAACTGAAATTATTATAGAATGTGTTGTTTTGTGTTGCATTTTGCCAACATGGATTGTAGGACGCCAAGTGAAAATCTTTAGGAACAGCTTTGGAAAAAAAGTAATACACCTGGATAATTACTAACTCAGAAACTATCTGACTGCAGTTCTTTGCTTCATTATTTTCAAATACTAAGAGCCGCTGAACTTAAAATTCAGCTCCTGAAGCTCCAAATCATCTCCTACACTGTAAAGACACACTCTGTCTCTGTCTGAACGCCTGTCTGCGCACGCACACAGTAAAGAAATACGTATCTTAATCTTGGGTTGGGACTGAATCTGGTAATTACCAGCCTGGAGCCAAATCTCTATGAGTCAACAGCTGACAATAAAGCCCAAGCCCCATTCAAGTGTAGGGGTTCAAAGGCAATGCTGAAAATGATCCAAGAAGCAAAACCATTTTGCACTCAGCCATCTAAAAGCTACAGGACTTTGACCCTTCTCGTTATTTAAACAGTCTAAAGAATCTGTAGCAACAGCAGCAGCCCTGGCTGGCTGCCAGTGTGTGAACAAAGGCTGTCTGGATTTCACTGCACTTTTCCTAGTTCTGCACTGTAAATTTGACCTACCTTCCTACCATCTGATTCTCCTGTCAGCAACCATCCAGAGGCAAAACAGAAAAACACTGGCTGCAAACCACAGCTGCTCAGACCTTTTCCCCACATCTCACCACAGTTACTAGGGGAAGCATTATCCTCATGTCAGTGAGAGCAGGTAACGGGACACAGTGAAGTACAGTGGAAAGAAAAGGCATGGTGAAAAGTTCAAAATCCATTTTCCCTAAAAAGACCTCAAAACCCCAACAGAGAGCTAAGTGCGTACTGGCCTCACCTCAGATTTGCACTGAGGACTGAAAAAGGGGGAGAGAGAGAGCTTTTTACAGGAGGTTTTGCATGGGAACACAGCTATAAAGGATTGGCTTCTGCTCCCTATGCTTAACAAGGGGTATGTGAGCAAGGTGTCACATGGCATCTTTGGGAGGTGCAGCGTGTTCACCATCTTTCATCGCTGGAAACGTGCCCATTGTCTGTCCAGCATCACTCCTCAAGCCATAGCAGGTCTGTTGATTAGCCCACTCTCCCACAGTGTGTGCAGAGCAATAGTATTTGCCGTTGCTGTCCGGACACATTGTTCAGTCACGTTACCACTCCAGGAGTGTGTCTCCACTTTCCCTTCTTCCTCTCAAACTTGCCATACCGTGGGAGGGCACAGAAAGACTGGACTATGACTAGCACTCACATAAAAAGCATGGGAACTGTACAGAGGTCTCCTTTCCTCATTTGGTTTGCACAGCAATCACCTGGCAAGCACCATATGCAGATAACAATGACAGGATCACTAAGCAACAACCTAATAAAGAGAGATAAAAATACTGCAGTTTCAACTTACAACGAGTCTGCAAAGTGTAACTTCAGTCACCTTGTTCCATCCTCCCTACCTGTCTCAGAATGGGCTGTCTAACCACAAACACACAACTTTCCCGTCAGCAGCACAAAACCAGACTTCAGATCCTCAACGTGTATCTTCTACTTCAGGTTACACCACCAAAGCTGTGCTAGGCAAATTTATTCTGGGGATGCGACAGATGGCAACTGCAGCATTTTGGTGTGTATTTCAGCAGTGACTTTGCAAAGCCTAGTCCAGTGACAACCAGCCCTACCTTCTGGCTCCCGTTGCGATAAGGATAGATTCAGGGATAAGGATAGATTCAGGGAGAAAACTGAAAAATACTGGATAGTGGTTAAACCTGTGAAGCTGGTCCTAAAGGGTTAAAATAAATATGAATCATAAAGGAAATCTGAGGTAGGAAGGAAATATTGAGCATAATAATCTCTAATGCAAACATGCTAATGCCTTTTGGTGACAGTTGTGTCTCAGTCAGCTTTCAAACCTGACTTCCACGCTTTTTCCTCTACAAAAGATGACCCCAAATCCATGTTTATATTTCTGTGGAAACTCACTACATGTACAATAACGATGGGGAAAAAAAACGAATTTGGAATAATACACGTTCACATGCACTTTCATTTTCTACTGGCACCCGAAACGTTTCCACATGCGAGGTGATGTTTATAAGCAACACCGGGCCTTTAGAGTTGTCTCTGGCAGGGTTTTGCACTGATTTACCTTCTGCTGCCTCATCCAGTTCAAGCATTCACTTGTGACACGTTTAGTGTACTCGTCCCAGCCTGAGCCACTCTGAGAGGAGAAGCACCCGCCGCCTTTGGAGCTGGCCCTCCTGGCCCGGGGCACACTGATGGCTTTGTACAGGGCACGCATTTGCTCTTGAAGCTGAAGCAGTCTGAAAAGGAAGGAACCACTTAGCGTCTGTGAGGAAAACACACAGAAAATATGGAAACGACACCAATTTCTCTCTCCTGCTGAACCACAAGTGATCAAAACAAAGTGCTGAATGCAGAGGTTGTAGAAAAAAATATACTGCCTAAAATTTCATAGGGACAGCCAAGCTGTGAAACTCTGTAAGAAATATGATACTGCAAGGTATACCATGCTGGTATGCTCCAAACAGATTTAGTTCCACCTTGATTTCCATCACCTCCTGCAACATCAGGCAAGGTGAGCACTTGAGACCCGACAAACTTTTATCAGCCACGTTCCCTCCTCACAATCCTTCCCTGGCAATACCTTTTCTGATACATATCGCAGGGCTGGCCCATCTGCCTCATCTCTCTGATCAGCCCATCCAGGATATCCATTTGGTCATTTGCCTGTGCAAAACACTCTTCCAGATCTCTGTTCCCTCTAACTTGAACACCATCCCCATATTTCAGTTCCTAAAACAAACAAAGGAAAGATATGAGAGATTAAATGAAACATTTATCACCTAAGCTTCACCTTGGTTGTTTTAGAAATGACTTTATGGATTATTTTTAAGCAGCATGACAAGTTTCAACTGGTGTGCCTCTGATTCACAGTTTTAACTGGCAGAGGCCAATTAACAGAGGATACAGAGTCATTGAGAAGTCCTTATTACAAATAAAATATGAAAGAAAACTATTTAAACATAATACCAACCAAATCTTTCCATAAAGAACAGCATGTCCTGGCTGATGCGGAGCCAAGGCCTCACAGAGTGTGCCAAGTTTTTAAGACCTTTTGCTTTTGTATTTAGAGGATGAGAAGCAAACACTGTCCTAGTGGGAGCTGATGGACATTGCTCCTGATTCTTTTGGAAATTGCCCTGAGGTTCTAAGACTTTGCTCCATGCGAAAACAGCATCTGCACCTTGCTTGCTTGAGACCAGCTCCATGCCCCATCACATTTGCATCCCGTCTTATCACCCAAAGTCTAGGCAAATTCTCCAAGCACCCTTTCAGCACAGTGGACAGACATTGACACGGCACTTCAAGCAGAAAGACACGGCTTTTTGATCTGATCCCACACTGACACAGGCATGCTGAACAAAACATAACCCAGCTGTGGGTTATTTTATTGGCAGATAAAATGTTGATGGACCTCATTACTTTGTCCCTCAGAAAGAAAAGGAAAAAAAAAATCAAAGTAAGCAACGCACGTTGTGGCACCAAGCTGGAACTAAGCATCACTTTCTCTTAACTTCACTGAAATAATATTAATCCTCAACAAGAGGCAGTATTTACTCTGGCATTGATTGTTACACAAACATGCTCACACGTGTTGTATGTCCGAAAAGGAAATGAGCTGCTAACCACAGAGTTCATTCCTGAAAGAATTTTCTGTCCACAGAGGGTCCCAAAGCATGCATTAAATCACATCTATTGCCAGAACTGTGAAGAGGGTTTGCATCTCAGTGGCCTCAAAAGCAGGATGTACTCTTCATCCTGCATCTCCTCTGACTTCAGCAGAAAGACAGGACATCCCAGTTTCGCCAGGACTGAATCTAGTGCCAGTGAGCAACCCACCCCTAGGAACTATGGGTTTGTATCAGAGCAGCATACAGCAAAGATCATCTGTGCACTCGGGATGAAACAAAACTATTGTAATCTAGTTTCATATACTTATTTAGGAATCATCTGGAAAAATAATGAAGGTCTTTCCTATGGTAGTTTAGGTTCATTGTGGCCCAGAAAATGATGATGACATTCTACAGGACACTCTAAGTGGTCAAAACATTATTAACAGGTGTTTACATTGACAGTGGTCTTGATCTCAAACTGAAAAGTATGATGCAGTAGAATCTGTTTGAAGAGTTGAGGTTATTTGGTTGGGTTTTGTTTTAAATGAAGAGATCTCCCTTTTCTTTATCAGATGTATTTCAATCAGTTTTATTGAACACTGAGTTCAGACAGAGGAGGGAGACCTAGAAAGGAGGTATGCTATTCCACTCGCAGTTGCTTCACACAAACAGCTGAAAGGGGAAAAAGCAGATGAAGAAGCAGAGCCTGCAAGTCCAGAGAAAACACAGCATTCATTCCCTGTAATATTCATAATCACTTTTGATAAGAAGAACAAGAAGCACTCACAGGCTGTACTATGAGCTCAGCTCGCATCAGGCAATCCGAACAGTTCTGCAGAAGCTCCTGGATTGTGTTCTGGCGTCTGGACACTGTACAGGTCCCATTCTGGCTGTTGTGGGGGAGAAAAGGATGAAGTAAGTACAGAGTTAATTGCACATTTGGAAGAGATGTGAGAAACACAAATTCAGAAGAGCTAAGGGAAGTTACATGGAATAATCCATCTCCATTTAGCTTCATGGAGACATAACACACTTTATCTGGCCCTCCTGCATAAGTGCACTGTGAATTTTTAATGCCTACTCCACTATGGCAGGGCTGCTTTATAATTCTGTAACAGCAAGTGTGGAGTGACTTCTCCACAGGACAGAGCAGAAGGTGGAAACTGGCATGCCATAAAGGAGAAAGCTTTTCTTCCAGTTTGGGTATTTGTAGCCTTGATAGACAAAACTTTGTCAGTATTACAGTGAGAATGAATAAATCATTATCTTTGTTAAAGGAAACATATTAGAGAAGAGCCTTTGCATGATCTTATCGTATGTGTTATCACAGCAGCCATGAGATGTCAGAGCATTAAAGGAAAGCAAGATCCTCTGTCCCACAAGAGCATGAGCACACAAGTCTGTACAAGCGTACAAAGGGCTCTTTCATTAGCAGAAATGCACAAAGCCAGTGCAGGACCTTAAGAAAGAACAGCAAGATGCAAAAGCTACCACAAAGACAGATGTAGGGCCTGGAGTTAGAGGACGTGATTTCTTACAAATAAATAAAGTGGGAGTTTGGGGGAACCAAAGCAGTAGTGGGGGGAAAAGGCAATAAAGGCAATACTGGGTTGGTATTGCTGTCTTGCACATAATCTACTGCATCCATGCTGCCAGAAGGTTGCTTTTCCAGCATTTGGGATTCAGCCACCACCAAAGTGAGCCACTGCTAGTTGGATGTGGATGAGGTGCTTCAAGTGAGGAATCATTCCTTGGTGATGGAATCAGAGCTTCCAAGCAAGCCCAGGCAGCTCCCAAATCCAAGCACTTGCCAGTGAAACTAACACAAACCACTACTAAAAGATGGTAAGAAACTAAGACACTTCCAAGCCTTGCCTAGTTTTCTAACTCCTGTGCTCACAGTAAGTAAGCTTTTCCATTACAAATCACTGGAGGTTCAAGCCTTCCACAAAACAATAACATCAAAAAGACTGTCTGTGTAAAACTGCCCAGCTGAGAGCAAGCAGGTCACTTGGTTTACATGGAAATATTTCCACTAACTTCACAGACTCTCACCATCATTTGCAACAGGACTTGTGACAACATAAAAAACCCAGCAGAGCTGTCCTTGAGGAAGAAAAAAAATCACTGCAGTGGTGAGAAATGTTCAGTATTATTTGTAAAAGCTCTTCTACAGTTTGTGTGGTTGGTGCTTCGGCAGCCTGGCCTCTTCCTATCAGCTCTTCTGGAATGAGGGGAAAAACTTGGAGCAACTTTTCAACAGCTTCCCCCAATACCAGGGACCAGACCTTCGAAGACAAAGGCAGGACTAGAGAATCACTGGGTGTCTTAAAACCAGCTGTACACGTGCAACTCCTGGCTTGCACTGTGACCCTTTGGCTGCACAAGCGCTGCGCCCTACTGTGCTATGCACCCCTGCATATCTTGGAAACAGCTTAGAGAAAACGATGGTGAAAAATAACATACGGGTCTGATTTTATGCCAGGATTCCCATCAGCTTCCTTTCCTAAATTGTTCTTTCTCCTTAGGCATCGCTGTTGTGTTTGAATCTAGAAATATCCGCCTGCATCTAAAATTTACATTTAATTATACCCACAATTATTCTCATGAATGAAACATAATAAAGGAGAGGAACCTTCCAAGCAATCTTCTCTTTTTAGAACATCAGAAGGCTATGTTGTTTTTTTCCTTCAGCCTCCTCCTGACAGCTATAAATGCTGGATACCCATTAAAGCTAAAAGAATTATACATGGGGACCAGACTTCTACTGTAATAATTCAGCGTATCCCCACCGGCTTCAGCGCAACTTCACTGACCTCAAAGGCTTTACATCACTTTACCCTAAGAGGAGGTCTAAACAACAGCTGTTGTAGCTCACACATGAAGAATTTGTGAAGAATCAAACTTCTAAAACAAAGTTCTAAAGATAGAAAATAAAAGAAAAGTACAAGTATTTTGTGTTCATCTCAGTGATGTTAGAACATCACATCCAGAATTATTGTCCAGATAAGAAAAAAGTTGGAAAACTGGAGATGGTTTAATACAGACGCACAAACATTTCAAAGGCAGAGGCTGATGCCTTGAAGTGGGAGGCTTAAGTGCATCCTATTTGGATCTCCAAACAAAGATCTTCAAGTTACTTGTTTATAGTTTACAGGGACCTTCACACAAAGCAGCAGCACTCAAAGCTCTCCAGTCTGTTCGGTTTGAGGAAAGAGCGTGATTTTTCATCAATGCTGCTTTTAACATCTTGGATGTCAGTTTTGTTGTTAAACAGCTGTTTTGCTAGTCCAGCTACTGCCGTCAATACCAGGATAAGGGGTGAAAAGGTAAGGGCTGTTAAAGGCAGCTGATGACACTGGGCTAACTAACGGCTTTCAAATCCATCAGCTGACCAAAAGGAGCTATGCTGGGTCATGGGCCATACACAAAGACAGGAGATACCAGTGCAGGAGCTGTTGTTGGATGGCATCACTTCACCAAGTCAATAGGACTCAAAAGACTTCAGGTCTGAAGAGGACTTGGCTGTACAAACACACTCAAGAAGGCCATAAATCAATCTCCAAGTTTAGAAGATCAAAAAACTTGGTAAGACAATACCTTGACACATGTTGGTTGATACATCAGATGGCCCTAACACAATCTCACATGGATGCATCTTCAATCCTTTTCACCCATGTGACAAAAGGGTATTTCATAAGAAGTTTCAAAGGCCCTCAGTGTAATACTCCTCTTATTGAAGCCAACAGGTCTTTAAAGGGAATGCGCAGATCAAAGCAGAAACCCCAGTGCAGAGTAAGCAGACATCCAACCTTGAGGCAGAAGGAAATAGCCAGGCAAAGGAAAACTAAATCCAACACAACAGCATAAGGGGAAAATAAATTATTGGGCTATAGAAACTGAAGGCAAACCCTAACCCTTGGACATGCTGCGTGGCATCGTAACGTGGAGGCAAGAACAAAGATAGATTTTTCAAAGTAGGATCGTGTCATCTATAGGTCATATATAAATACATCTATGTCTCTCAGAAAGATGTAGGACCACAACAGTCCTCACAGGACACAGATTAAGCGGTTTGCTGTACACAGTATTTCGTCAGCGTCTCTCGGTCTGATTTTCAGTTTCACACATGAAAATGAACGAATTCAAAATAATGTTTGGACATTGTAACAACCACTGCTGCTATGATGACACTTTGATTTGATCTTAACTCTGGCAGCATCTAAAGCTCGAACCTGTGAACGGGATCCTGCTGCACCAAACACTGTAAGCACACCACCCTGTGAAAATACAGAGAGATTTTTCTCCGCACCCGCTGCAGAGGTGTTTTCTGCACCTCTCTAAATGCAACATACCTTTTCAACCATTCCAACAGAAAGGAAAGAACTGGAGCTTGAACTTTTAGAAAGACTAGTAACACAAGAGTGCAGGGACTCCTACTAATAAGTACAGGCATTTACAACAATCTGATTATTTGCTGAACTGCCTCGGTTTTGTAAGCGCTGCATAACAGCGCTGAGGGAAAGAGCCTGAACCACTTCAGGCTTTAACTACCTCTTTGTCTCCACGACAAAATTTCAGACCATGACACTCATTTTGAAGGCAACTCATGAATTTCTCAAAGGTACAATTAAGCTGAGTTCTTTATTAAAATGACTTCATTTGAATAGTCATTAACTATCAAAAGAACGAGGGAAAACAAAAGAGGGTAGTGTCTTTGTTTTTAAGTTGTAATACTACCTCACAACACGGAAGAATGGGTTTTATTTTGGATGTTCAAATGAACCCTGTATCTCTCTGCTGCCAGAAGAGCACTAGGAGAGGCACAGCATTTTCACCGTGTCATCATTCTGTACAGGAGCCACCCTCTCCTTGCTGCACGTCAAGGCAGAATACATTGCTCCCTTGCTATAGTTCTCTCAGAGGAATGAGAGGACAGACCAGTCCCTGCTGCCACTGGGATGTAGGCAAGATGGTAGCTCAGACAACATCTCCCTGCTGGAACATACCTATCCTGAGCTAAACTCAGCCACTACCTTACCGGCGAATCCTCAGTTTCTGAACTCAGATTGCACTTGAGTGTGAAGCAGCACCGGTGATGCTCACTAGGTCCTCAGCTCTACAGAAAGAGTAGATCACTATTTCTGCTTCTCATAAATGGGACCAAGAAACACTCTCAAGGCTGTGTGATGAGTTATGACAGTTGAGACACAGACAGCAAACCCAGCAGTGCCCACGTCCCTGGAGCATGGCAGGGCTGACCACTGCTGCCACTGACTTATTCAGGCAGCTGAAAAATGGCCTAAGTGATAAGCTTTGAATAAATGATATCTCCTCTGCCAACACTTGGCTTGTGCACTTACAGGCCCAACCAAGTCATCATTACTGCAGAACCTGAGGGGCAAGGAAGAAAGCCAGATCCTTTCTGCTTTCTCATTTGCCTCCTGCTGCTGCAGACCTGAACCCCCCCAACCAGCAGAAATGCCAGCGATGTGAGGTAGCCCTGGTTTCTGCCCTTTTTAGTACACATCCAGAGGCTGCTCTGTTATCAGTGGGCATCTAGAGAAGCAGGGTGAAGGAGACAGCAAAAGCACATCCAGCAGCTCTGCAGAGCCCTCCAGGAGCTTCACAGCTCTGTAAGGCTTTGGAAGAACACAGCGGACACTCTTGGCACGATGATCCAGTCTAAATCAATTCCATATAATCTTTCTGAAATGTTTTGGTTCTTCCACAAAGCTCTTTGTTTTTTTCATTCACAAAGTACAGAAAGCTTTGAAAAAGGTTTCTTTTTCACAAATCCAAAGTATCCTGCAACTCCTGTAACCCAACAATGAGAGCAAAACAATAGCACTTCTTTTTGCTTCCCCCCTCCCATCCACACAAACTTGTTTGAACAAGCAAGAGATTCATCAGGGGATTACCTGGTGTGCCCAAGGTAGGCAAGTTAAAAGAAAAAGCTGACCTGGAATCTCCATTCCCAGCACATAGCCTGTACACACCACAGAACTAAAACCACCACCCATCTGCCACCGCCTGCCAGCCAGGTGTGTGTGCCCCTGCAAACGCACAGGCAGATACTGGCAAAAGATGGCCAGTCACGATGTCCATAGGAGCACCACCAGAAATTAATCTTATAAACCAGCTTCCCCATCTCAAAGAAGGCGAATGCGAGTGCCAGAAGTGATTCACAGTTTCACAACTGGGTTCTCCCTATACATCCGTGCTCTTACTAGGATCAGTTTTGGCACACAACAGCCTTGCCAAACTAGTCTCATCTGCTGATTGTGCACACAGACCAAGGCACGACAACAGGAAACCTCCAAAGATGTTTGTTTGCATCTTGCACGATGGAGTTAGAAATGTGCAAAACCTTCAGAGCTGATGGTGAAATCTTAAAAGCCCTGAGGCCCAGTGCATTCAGAGCAAGCGGGGTTTCACAAGGGATTCTGCCACACCTGTTCACAGAAAATCCTTCCACTTCTTCCCACTGATATGAATCCCCAGGAGCAACAGCACTGTTTCTAAAGGCTGTACCTGCCCTGTGCAGTGAGCTTTGGACATGCCTCTTCCACTTCTGGGCTCTGAGAGAGGGAGATGCCAAATGCAGGGTCCAGCCTGGACCACGGAAATACATCTGTGTCAGAGAGCAGTCGATTGAAATGCCAGCAGATCCTTCACCAGCCAGACGCTTCCATGCCTAGCTTGAAATCTCATGCATGTAGCTCTGAAAAGGTGAGCTGGGATAGGCACAAGCTGGTTTTCTTCTCACAGCATGGCAGCATCACCACTGCTTCTCAGTCAGCTCAAGCACAGCACAGGCTCTGCCCCTGTGGCAGCTGTTCAGCAGCAGTTCACACACATTCCTCTCCCATCAGCCCATGTTTTCATTTGTCACAGGGCAGTTCTTGCCCTCAGCACAATGCTGTGGCAGAGGAGTTCAAAGGGGACATTAACGCACCGGTCCTGCCATCACTCAGCTTGGCCAGGACCCTGCAGATGCCTGTGAGATGGATGAGAAAGGCAAGAACATGGCTTTGAATTTGTTTTCTCCAAGTTTACTTTGTCTGTCAGTCCCAGAAAGTAATGTCAGGGCAGGGCACCTGAATTTCTAACTCCTTTTCTAACTTAAAGCACAGAAGTTACATTAACTCTCAAGCAGAACTGTATAAACTATATTCATATCACACAGTGACCGTGAATCCTAGGCTGGTTTTTTTTTCCCCTAATCTCACCAATGACAAATAAAACTGCACAGCATGCCTTGGTTGTTTTTTTTTTCCCTTCTCTCACAGCATATCAGATTTTATCTCTCCATAGCAAAGACATTGATAAATATTTGACTGATGAATTGGCAGTTTAGGAGCCTGTGACTCACTGTCAAGCTGAGTATCTGTACTTGGGGCCAAGCTCATCCTGAGTTCCCAAGAAGCTGGGAATGTTGTAAAAGCACCTTGCTGAGCCCTAAGGGTAGGGAGCGTCTCACATTGCTCTGTGAGTAATCTAACACTCAGCACAGACTTGTTTGGCGGAATACGCCCCAAAACTTAACAAGACTAGACCCTAAGTTGAATCCTACTGCATTTAAAGTACAGTAATCTTCCCCATTGGAAAAATCAAGCCTCAGTTTTGTAAGTTGAGTAACTGTTGCCATATTTTGGCATTGAAGATGTCAGGCAGAACCCAAATATTAAAACCAGTGCCATAGGTGATGGCCCTGACCCTTCAATGACAACATGAACAGCATTTCGTGGACTTTCTGCAAGCAGAACACAGGCAAAATCAGGCACGACTGCTTTTTGCCATTAACTGGTAAGAAAGCCCTCATTTTCTACTCTGGGGGACATTTCAATTCAAATAAACACAAATTAAAAATAACCCCATCCAACTCAGTAAGGTGCAAACGTATTGTTTTGCAAACAATTATTTAAAGTGCTTTGAATGGTCAGATCTCTTCATATATAAAAACAATGCATGTAAACAGAGATATATGTATTTTGATATTATTAAAAGGGGGTCTTTAGTTCCATGCAGAAGCCTTGTAATAAAGTGACCAGGAGCTTTCACTGCAACCTCGTTGCCAGACATGCTTTCCAAAAAAAAGGAGACAGGAATATTATGGTACAAAGAGTAAACCAAAGGATGTCAATATCTTTTTTTAACCTCTTGATTAGGTTTGTCCTTCCCACTCTTGCTACATCGCCTCAGAATACTAAAGGAAGAAGAGCCTAAAGGACTGGTTTAAAAATATGTAACGAAACCCAAAGAATGCTAAATCAAAGGAAAATCAGAAAAGTGAAAAACCAGGAGTAATGGGGAACCGCTTTATTGAATCCAAGACAGTTGCACCAGAGTGAAGTCTGGAAAAGAGAACAGACAGGAAGCAGCATGTTCTGTCATTAATTTTTCATGTCTGTCTCTGGTAAACAGTAAAGGTATTTGCAGTGGAGCACCACTACAGAAACAGATCCTCAGGAATGCAACACAGCAACAGCATTTTGGAGTCTTGTCTATACATCCTCCCACGGTAAAGTATTGAACTGCTATAATTAGGTAGCAATAAACGGGTATTCTCATACTACTGTTAACAGTAAGTAGACATGTTATAGCTGCGATTCATTGTAACTAACTTACCTGTGCACACACCAAACCGAAAGTCAAATGAAGGACTAAAACTAGAAACCAGGAAAGCCTGCTTGTTCTCGTCTTCTCTTTCTTTACTATATATGTTCAATCCTTATCCTTCTGCAATCTAATGATGCACTAGCTGTAAAATCTGGGGGTACATTCTGACACAAACCACACGGCAGCACTTCCGAATCAATCCCTAAGTCAGGGGCATCAATACTTAGGCCCACAGGCTTAGTGCAGCCATGCCACACACACACACACACACACACACACAAAAAATGGAGTAACCATCAGCAGTGTTTTGTACAGGAGCCTTATCATACACTGTCTCCTTCCGTGACTGTAACTGTTGCTTGCTTTTCAGTCCCATGGACTCCCAGACGAAGGGGTTAACGGAGGAGTCTTCATGACCACTACACTTATTTTGCCGGAATCGATCTGCACAGATTGGCGACACAGCTGAATCCATGAAAGCGAGTGCTCTCCAAAGCAGGACCCACAAGGTGTTCACTGCACTCACAGCAACTCAGCAAACAAAAAGCGAAGAAGGCAGAGAAGAGGGAAGCAGGCTCTATCTTTGCTCCCCAGCCACCAAACAGGGATTGCTGCATTAAAAAAGGCCTTTCAAGTGTTAGAAACACACTAAGAGAACGATTCCTACCAGTTAACATTGTTTTATAGCCCCAGTTATGCAGCCGCCGGTGGGGACGGTGAGAGCTGAGCCTGAGTGTACGGAGGCACAATGCGATTTACCTTCTTACAGCTGCTTTTGCATCGATGAGCATGGCGGGGTTTAATCAGCAGAGGACTGCCGGGTCGGTACAGCCAGCACAGGCACATTTACACCCCAAAAATGAAAGGGTGAAGGCACCGTTCTGCTTTTTTTTATCCCGTTACTCTCCCCAAGGAGACCCCGCACCAAAAGCTGGGTCTTTTTGAAACAAATTAAACCGGCTCTTTACTTGCGGTTTAAAACGCCGTTTAGGCGTTGGTCTCCTTAGAGAGAAAAGCCTGCGAGCCCTAGAAAGGAGACGGCAAGGATGGGGAGGTGCGGCGGCTAGGGGCTGCTCATCCCCGGGCGGCCCCGAGGGAGCGCGGCCGGCTCCCGCCGCCGTCCCGCCCGCACCTACCCGTATCCGTCGGAGCCGTAGTCCCCGCCGTAGGTCTTCTGGTAGTAGTAGGTCTTGTGCGTGTGGGTGCCGCCGCCGCCGCCGCCTCCCACCACATGGGAGCTCATCTCGTAGCGCAGGTCGGTGCCCGACTCCGCCCGCGCCATCCTGCCCAGGGTGTTGATGCGCGGGTGCGAGCCGCCGTTGATGCTCATGGCGTCGGGGGAGAGAAGGGACGAGGAGCAGGGGAGCGACCCAAGACAGGCTGACCCAGAGCCGACGGGCTGAAAGGCATTCACCCCCGGCAGGGCCCGTCCGCGATGCTTTCACAGCCCGTTCGAGGGCCGGGGGAAAGGGGCGAGAGCTGCGGGGTCAGCGCGGTCCGCAGGTACTGCGAAGCGGTGGAGGCTCGCGGCGGCGGCTGGCGCGGAGCTCTAGCCTAGTCTGCTCTGCTCTGCTCTCGTCCCGTCCCGTCCCGTCCCCTCCCCGCCGGCGGAGGAAAGGCGAAGCCACACCTTTCGGCGGTGGTTTTAAGCGACGCTCCTGGGCGTGGAGCGGCTGCCGCTGCCGCCGCCGCCGCCTCGGCAGCAGCCTCGGGTTCCTCTGTTGGCTCCCGGCTCCCGGCCCGCCCCGTCGCGCCCTCCCCGCGGCGCTGCCGCTCCCCGCCGGCCGGCCCTGTACCGCCAGCCCTCGCACCGCTGTGCCTCGGTGCCTGGACTGCCCTCGTACGTAACCCTCCGAAGTGGAACCCGTTAAAAGCCTCCTGACTTGTACCGCAGCTGCCGGCGTCTGGGAGCGCTGCGGGGAGGGCGGCCGGGGCAGGGCTGCCCATGTAAGAAACAGTGATGCTGTTTTTGCAGGAATGGAATCCAAGCAATTAACACAATAGAACTTGTGTCGTTATCTGTGTGTCTATAATGTTAACTAACTGGCCGATCTCAGAACTGGTATCCGCATCTCACGTCTGTAATTTGTAGGTCAAAACTGGTGCTCGCATCTCGGGTTTGTTATTTGTAGCTCAAAACTGGTGTCCCCATCTCAGGTTTGTTATCTGCAGCTCAAAACTGGTGTCCCCATCTCAGGTTTGTTACTTGTAGCTCAAAACTGGTGTCCGCAGCTCAGATTTGTTACTTGTAGCTCAAAACTGGTGTCTGCATCTCAGGTTTGTTATTTGTAGCTCAAAACTGGTGTCCGCATCTCAGGTTTGTTATTTGTAGCTCAAGACTGATGCCTGCATCTTTTTAATGTTAACTAGGTAAACGATAGGTCCTAAATATTGGTACTATGAGGGAATGGGTGACCATTTACAAGAACCAGACACCCCCTGAGGGGATTTTGTAGGTACCTCGGGAAGGTGTAAATCTTGGAGTACCTAATCAATGGGGAAACAAGAGAGGGACCTTGCGGCCGGGATAGGGAATAAAAAGCCGAATCTTGTATCTCTCAGGTGTGCTGCCAGCTAGGACACCCGCTCTTGCAAGAACGCTTCATAAAAGTGCTTCTCTGCAGAGTCTGACCTCAGTCTTTTGCGGGAGAACTTGTTTTGTTTCCTACACCCACGACACCAAACATCCACACGCCACCTTGGAAAGAAAGCCACGGGGGCAGTCAAACAAGGCAGCGCCGGGGTAAATCAGCAGCACCACTACCTGGAGGATGGGCCGTGACCGCTGGCAGTGGCCCGCTCCACCTGCAAGTCACAGGGGCGGATAGAAAACAGCGTCAATGTTTGTTTCATCCACTCCAAAATGTGATGGATCCCGTGTTTTTCGGGAAGGCTGTCGATACTGCGGCGTGTTTCTGAAGCAGCGTTGAAACACGCACCAGTCGTGAAATGTCTGAATCATGTCATGTGCTGACTGCATTTGTGAGGAAGGGGATATACAGCAATGGGTCTTTAGGCTGACTTCTTCCCCTAGTTTTTCTTGATTTCTACCTTCTGGTGCGCTGAAAGTTAAGCTTTATCAATGAAAAAAAATCAATCCAGACCCTAGAGACAGAATTGTTTTAGTGCATATTTATGCATGCAGGCTGCTGGCATCCGCTGAAGGATGTGGCAGTGCCTTCGTTGTCAGCCATTGACCACTGAGTCTCCTCAAGGGTCAAATGGGAAGAGTTTCTCAGTGTCACTGCCTCAGCTGGTCTGGCCACTTTGTCCACAGACAGAGAGAAGACAACAGTCACTGGTGAAGAGCCCTGTCAAGCTTTTCTGAAATAATCCCCAGGCTTTCATGCCAAGGAGCCAGCAGGAGCCAGCCATCCCTGTCTTGACATGCTGTTCATTGACAGCACATAGAATCGTAGAATCACAGAATGGTAGGTGTTGGAAGGGACCTTTAGAGATCATCTACTCCAACCACTCTCCAGAAGCAGGTTCACCTAGATCAGGTCACACACGAACGTGTCCAGGCAGGTCTTGAAGACCTCCAAGGAAAGAGACTCCACACCCTCCCTGGGTGAGGAGTGAAATAGTTTTTTCTTATGTTTAAATGGAACTTGTTGTGTTCCAGCTTCATCTCATCACCCCTTGTCCTGTTGCTAGATACCATAGACAAAAGGGATTCCTCAACCTCCTGACACCCACCATTTATATAATTATAAATGTTAATGAGATTCCCCCTCAGTCTCCTCTTCTCCAGACTAAACAGACCCAGTTCTCACAGCCTTTCCTCATAAGGAAGTTGCTCCAGTCCACTGATCATCTTGGTGGCCCTGTGTTGGACTCTCTCCAGAAGTTCCCTGTCCCTCTTGAGCTGGGGAGCCCAGAACTGGACAGAGGACTCCAGATGAGGCCTCACCAGGACAGAGTAGAAACATACTGAAGGACTAGACATTGTGAACTATTCAGGAGAAATCCAAAAGAGCAGTTCTGCTCCATGCCACTGAAACTGCTGGAGCACCACCTCAGAAGCTGCTCTGTTGCTGGAGGTGATGATGGGCACAGCGTAGCACAGGCGCAAGAGCCTCTCCAAGCCAACATGGGGTTCCTTAGTCCCAAAAGGCATCCTGATGGCACTGCCTGGAGCTGTAGGGAGTGCTACAAAGAGGGAGAATGCAAGCTGGCTTTTATCCGTGAAGTCATACAGTGACTTTTATATTGTGACCTGTATGCTGTGTTCTATATAACATGAATCATTATATGTCAGTGCATATATATATGTATACACGCATATACATATATATATGTATGTATATATATGTGGGTTTGGGGTGCTTTTTTGAATACAGATTACATCTCCACAATTTGATGATTTGGCATTCCATTCCAAAGTCATTAGGGAGCAGAACAGAAAAGCAGGATGAGTAAGAAAAACAAATACATAGGCTTAATGCCATGAAGAAGGAAGTAAAAAGGTAGAAATCAGATGTAGAATGGGGGGAGGATGTGTGGAGAAATGGAGAATGAGGGAAACTTGAACTTTGTGCTTCGATACTCCAGTCCTAACTTCTTGAAACATAAATACAGATCACTGCATAAGTACCAGGAGTGTGCCTGAAAGAGTTTTTGAGTGGTGATACATCAAGCTGGGCATTTGTGTTTAGCTACAGGAACACAAAGGATTGTTTTCAGCAAGTCCCTTTGAGAGCTGTCCGTTTCTGAGTATGAGTATTTAGAAATCCACGAGTATTACACTGATTCGAGGGTCTTGCTGAGTGTTAGCAGCACCTGCAACCAGCCCCACCTTTCAGCTTGGACTGGTGTGCCAGCTGGGTGAGACGCTCCATTATCTGTGATGGAGACAGCATGTGTGTGATACACCCAGAGCCCTGGATGATTCACTGTTACCTGGACATGTAGAAAAATCTACTTAAATAGCAAGTGGATTCTGCTGGTCCTGCTTGCACAATTAACCCCACTGAAGTGGAGAGGCTAAGACTGGGCTGATCCTGGAAATAGCTCGGTGCTCCTGTTCTCATACATAAGCAAATAAATATGCTTCTATTTGCTGAAATGGTGGATTTTACTTGGGTGCTTACCCTGAGCATACTGGGGTCATTTTGAAGCAGAATCAAGTCACATGAGTATTGCTTAAAATTCTGCTGACTACAGGAAAATATCAGTGTCGTAACTGAACAGTCTTGCTTAAACCTGGCTCCACTGCTTCTGGAAAGGCCCAGTCCTGATGGACCCAAGGCCACATCCCAAGTTCCTTGACTTTCTTTGGCTTTGAAAACTTTTTGAGAGCAGATGTCCAGTAAAGTCTGCAAGCTGCAAGAGTCTCATTTTCCTCCCCAGAAAAACTTGAGGCAGGAGAGAATGAAATGCAGTAATTTGGAGTTTCTTGCTTATTGCTCTTAGCAGAAGGTGGAATTCTACCTGTGAAGACATGGATCCATGAAAACTGCCTGGGTCTTAGGAGATCCACTTGAAGCAAGTTAGTGTAAAGGAGATGTAACATTCCCTCCGGGCACTTTTAAACAAGCTAGAAACAAGGTCTGTGCTGCAGACCTGCATCCTAACTCACCTCCTTTGGAACTGCAGACGTGTGAGGATATTAGGAGAAAGCAGTTCTGAAGGGGAAAAAGAGGCCATAGCTGAACACTGCATTAGTATGCAGAGGGAAGCTCCTTTATACATAACACTAGGGCTAGGCACAATCTGTCTCTCTAGGTTTCATAAAAGCCTTCTTCCCAACCCCAAATGCTATACCCAAAAGCTCTATTTTGGGCTTAGGCTGCTGGAGAGTGGGTCTTTAATTATTTCAGGACACTACCTGAGGTGAATGCCTGTCTATACAAGGGAGACATCTGATTTCATCTTAATAACTGAATTCTCAAGGGCACACTGAAATTCCCTTTGCTGGCTCCTTAATTAACAGCTTTTAACAGTAGCTGCGAGCCCCCTCTATTTCACGTGCCATCTTCTGGGCTGATTTGATGACATCCTCTCTTTCACGTCCTCCTTGCGTAGAGAGGAACCAAGTGAATTTCAAAGAGCCGAAACGCACTGATAACCAGTGTCAATCTGACGTTCAAAGCGCGCATCTGAACATGACTCAGTGATCTGCCATTATTATAGCTTGTGCAGAACCAGGCCTGGCATTCCAAAGAGAGATTAAATCCTCCAGGTAAAACAGCGTGTGACTCCTCTGTTCCTAACTCCTACAGTTTTAGGCAGCAAGAGCAAGCTTGCACGTGCAAGCCACTAGCCTGGCTACGTGTCTTTGTAAGGTGCTTGCTATGCAACACCACTCCTGTGCAAGGGCTGCCTGGACAGTGACAGCTCAGGCTGGGTGGCAGCATTCACAAAGTCCATGTCTATTGCAACATGAAAGACAGTCCTGGGAATTTCCTTTTCCTCATTTCACTCAGATTGAGCTCTCCCCAGAAAATTCACAGTTGACACTCCCAAGTCCACAATCTGAGAAAGACTTCCTCTTCTCTGCATGGGAAGAGAGCCTCACCAGCGACTGCTGAGATGGCCTGAAATGTCATTACTAACAAACTGAGAGGGCTCCAAAGGCAATCTCCATCATGGAGAAGATAGAACTTAAATACCTACAACTGGTGCCTAATTATGGGCAGATTTAGAGTGCCCTGCAGCACAATCCATTTTAAAATGTTGATATGCTGCAGTGAGTGTTTAGGGGGGTTATGGAGGCTGTAGAGTCAGAGAATGACAGACCCGAGGAGCTCAGCACGAGCCTGTGGCTAGTCAAACCTGGACTGCCTGCCAAGAGCTGTCGTTCCCAGGTCCCTGAACACCAGCTGCGCTCCTTTTAGACAGTCCCTGGCACATACTGGTTTCTGATAGAGTGTAAAAAAAAAAAAACAAAAAGGCCTTTGAATTCAGCGCAGTACGTAATTCATCTTAGGACTGCACAATTCCCTCTGTACCATGCAAAAGTAGAAGGTGTGGCAGGAGCTGTGTCAGCCTTGTCAAACCTGACTGACTACACAGACAAAAAGCTTCAGGATGCCTTGCTGCTTTGCTTCAGGTGGAGGGGACCAACAGATGACAGCCTTTTCCAACCACGGTCCCACCATCCCCCATGGAGCATGCACATGGTATTTCCCCACAGCTCTGGATTCCATGTTGCTGCAAGCAGGGCACCCTGACAGTGACAGGTTAAGGTCAATTATTTAACGTTACATTATTTCTGTTTCTTTAAAAACTCATTTCACAGTTCTGTTTCATCAATTACCTGGAGACATGTGCTGGAGCTTGAGGAGGTACGAATAGGAAGATATACTTAACAGTGCTACGAGCAACACAAACGCTGTTTCTGACTAGCTATTCTTTAGTATCAGCCACATGGCACACATGCAGAATGCATTCATTTGTGAGGATGAATTATTTTAATGAACCACGAACATTTGGCAAGGTGCACCCTCCCCCTCATTATTCAAGCACTTTGATCACGGGTGTTTGATACCGCAGTGCAGCTCAGCCATGTGTGGTACAAGATGAGTAGTGGGACAGTGGAAGCTCTCAAGGGACCTTTGCTCTTGCCTCATGTGGACTGAGGCTGCTGTGGTTTACACTCAAGTGTCTGTGAGCCCAAGGGGAGAAGGAGCATGATGGATTTATTGATACCCATCCCTTTCTTCCACTTCTGTCCTCATTCTTGGAAATGTGAGTGAAGGGTGGTATGGGAGCTGCCACAGCAGCCCTGTAGACTCCCAGGGTTCCCCCCATGAACAGGCATCTGCCATTAACAAGGTTGCACATTGTAACAGAAGCTTGTTACCCCAACAGGTCACATAACCAGATTGTGGCATCAGCCCAGGGCACAGATAGCCTTATTAAAATGTTACCACCCTCATTAAAAACACCTTGTAAGTTGTAACAGGGAATACTGGATCAGAGCAGTTACAGTATGCTTTCCAACTTGATGGAGTAAGACTTTTACGCCTGGTTTTCATGCACATCTCTGCAAAGCTGCAGGCTGTGAAGGACAATGGAGAACTGGATCCATATATACAAAAGAATTGCAGTTAACTCACTCTGTGTTAGTTTTTGCAAGAAGGCCTGTCATTTCTTGTTCCATTTGTGGGTCATACCACAACTATGTTGATAACAACCAGGGAAGATAAAGATTCGGTTCTTTACTGTGCCAGAAGCTTCTCACACCTGAGAAATAGGGGGTGTCATCCTTAGAGGAATATTTTGCTGTCCAAAACCCCAAGGTTATGGAGGGCAATTTATCTCCCAGTAGAATTGGAAACCTCCTTACCAAGACACACTCTGTACAAACTCCAGATGTTATATGCTACGTGTTCCAGCTGTGTTTGTCTTCCAGATAGCAAGAGCTCCCCACATGAAAGGGACCTTGGCATACTTGGTAAAGACAGCATTTCTACCTTCTTTTGTGCCAAAAGAAAAAAGCCTTGTACAATGTGTAAAATGTGACTTAATGTCAAGTACAAGTGAGGAAAAAAACCCAAAGAAGCAGTCTCCTCTCTCAGACACACATCCCGTAACTCTCCAAAGACAAATTCAGAAGTGAGAAGTTGAAGTTAGCCCTTCTTCTCCCTCCAGCTGAGTCATGTTGAACAGAAATGGAAGCTCTTTTATTACAGCTGCATTCTCCTCAACCACAGAAGCACAACCGTCACTACAACTCATTTAAATCTTGCATAGTTGTCATCAGTGGGACCAGTAAGACTAAGGCCGCCACTGGAGATCGTGAAACATCTGTGATTACTGCAGCCTTCAAGAGATGATGACGTACATGTTGAAGTGTTCTCCTGTCTAGACCAAATTCCAGTGCTGCCTGAGTTTCACTCAGACTTGAACTGGAATATTCTCCTCCTCCTCAGTCAATTATTGCTATAGTGTTGACACTCAGCCTTCGGGAGCTGGTGCACTTCACTTCCTTCTCCAAAGCATCTACATAAACCTTGTCGTTCAAATAACAGAATCAATTGCATTTAGTTTTCTCCCTTCTCATTCTCTGCTCCATGTAATTACAAAAGTCTGATAAAGAGACCAAAGGATTAAAGCCTTAATATGATATGAGATGTTAAAGAGGCTACTTTACATTAATGTTTTCTTCCTAGCTCTCCACATGATTTGGATATGTTTGTGGGGATCTACAATACCTTCTCTAGGTAAGTAAGTCTGAGTCTGACATGGAGGAAATAAAATTGTCCATTTTTTTGTCTCTTTTTCTGTTCAGATCCAGTGTTCTATTAGGATTATTTAGATCTCTTTAGGACACGGCCAGCTGACTCTATAAAAACTCTCATCCTTTGCATGATTAGCAGCATGAGAGCCAATGAGGTTAACATCAATTAAAACAAAACAAAAACCAAACTCTGATGAGAAAAAGGGGAACAAAAGGATTGTGTCAAGTCAGTCTTGTGGGCACAGGTCTGAGCTCTTATGTGGGCACTGAAGGAATGACAACTCTCCCTAGTTTTATCTGCTGCGTGGATTCCTGGGAAATCACCTCCAAATGGCATTGTAAGAAAGTAGGTGATCTTCCTCTAATAATGACTCCTTGTGCATATGTTTCATAGAATCATAGAATCATGGAATGGTAGGGTTGAAAGGGACCTTTAGAGATCATCTAGTCCAATCTCCCTGCCTAAGCAAGTCCACTTAGATCAGGTCACATAGGAACATGTCCAGGTAGGTCTTGAAGATCTCCAAGGAAAGAGACTCCACACCCTCCCTGGGCAGCCTGTTCCAGGGCTCCCTCATCTCAATAGTGACATAGTTTTTTCTTATGTTCTTATGACTTCCTGGCCACACTCTTCTTGATGTATCCCAGGATGCCATTGGCCTTCCCGGCCACGAGGGCACATTGCTGGCTCATGGTTAGTTTATTATCAACCAGGACTCCCAGGTCTCTCTGTGCTGAGCTGCTCTCTAGCAGGTCAGTCCCCAGCCTGAGCTGGTGCATGGGGTTGTTCCTTCCTTGGTCTCCCTCCTTGGAGGTCTTCAAGACCTGCCTGGACACGTTCTTGTGTGACCCGATCTAGGTGGATCTGCTTCAGCAGGGGTATTGGACTGGATGATTTCTAAAGGTCCCTTCCAACCCCTACCATGCTATGATTATGTGATTCTATGCCTCATGCTATAAGTTTTTATCTGGACTTTTGTGAGGGCATTGACTAGCACTGAGAAGTTCCTGCTGTCAGGACAAAATCAGGCCTTCTAGGTACTGAACAACTTAAATAATAAAGTTTCCCCAATTTAAGAAAGAAATCACAGAAGGGTTTCTGTTGGAAGGGATGTCAGGTATCTGTAGATCAACCTCCTGCTCAAAGCCCTTTAGCTACGAGAACAATGTTGTCAGGGGCTTTGTCCAGCAAGACTTGAAAAGCTCCAAGGATGGTGCCAGCACAACCTCACTGAGCAGCCTGTTCTACTGTTTGTTGTCCTCATGGAGGAAAGTTCATCTCCATACCAGGTTGGACATTCTCTTATTTCAATCTTTTACCCACTGTCTGTTGTTCTCTTACCCAGGATCACTGTGAAGACATTTGGTGGCTCATAGGTTGTAACAGACTGCTTTTAAGTTCTCCTGAAGACATCTCATCTCTGGGCTTGACAAGGCATTGTCTCTCAGCTTCTCTTCACCGGGCTCCTCTCCAAACCTCAACCATCTTGGTGGCTTGGTAACAAGTTTATCAACCAATGCTGAAATTCTGATGCAGTACTCTAGATGGATGTTAATGAATCCTGCACAGAGAGGGGTAATGGCTCCTCAGGCTGTGCTCCTGTCCATGCAGGCCAGGCTGCACCAGGCTCTTGGCCCTTTGCTGCCAGAGCATACCACTGGCAAACGTTCAGCCTCCCACTCAGCAGCACCTGTGTCCTTTCCTGCAGAGCTCAGCAACAGCCTGTACTGTTGCAAGGAGCTGCTTCACCTCTGTTGCAGGACTTTGCATTTGTCCTTCTCAAAGTTTGTAAAGTTCCTGTCGGCCCCTTCCTCCAGCTGCCCAGGTCCATCTCAGTGGCAATCCTGCCCTAGAGCAGATTGATTGCTCTCCCCAGTTTGGTGTCAGCTGCAAACTTGATTTGGTTGCATACCATCACCATTTTCACATCACTGACAAAGATATTCAGTTGCCAAAATAGATCACTGAAGAACTCTTCTTGCAAAGGCCTCCAGGTAGAATATGAACACTTTAAGCTCAACAAACAGGCCATCCATCTGTCCAGACCATAATGTTCCAGCTTAGATACAAAGGTTCTGTAGGAGATCATGTCTAACATTAAGTTAAAGCCAAAGTAGATAACAAACATTGCTCTTCCCTTACCACAAAAAGCCATCAGGTTGGTCAAGCAGGGGAAATTCCCACTCAATAGTAGGGAAAATAAGTTTACCATGAGGGTAAACACTGGAGCAGGTGCCCAGAGGGGCCGCAGAGTCTCCACCCTGGAGATATTCAAAACCCAGCTGGGCAAGGCCCTGAGCAACCTGCTCAACCTGGACCTGCTTTGGGCAGAGGTGGGACCAGAGACCTCTAGAGGCAAAGCCTACGTGATCTGATGATCTAACCTCGGTAGATCCAGGTTGGATAGTCCCAATCATCTTCTCATTCATGTAACAAAGCTTTCACATTCACCACCATCCCTCTGAAAGATTTGAGAACACACCATGTCTGCCCTGGAATGTCCATGTTCCAAAGGACATAAATCCTCTCCTTCGTTACTCCATAGCATACGCACTCCTGGCAGAGTCAGTACAGATGCTGATACTTCTCTCTTCTGGGTGGATAAAGACAATATTTTCCCTAGGGGATTTTTTGTTTTGTTTTGTTTTTCAATTTAATTCCTGTTGCTGGATGGTAGCTCTTAAGAGAAGGTGGAGATGTCAGCGTTGGGTTTTTAATGGAAGAATAAGGGATACAGGTGTGTCCAAGTGTTAGCAATATCCACACTCGAGCATGTGAAAACACTAGGTCTGGTCATCATTTTCCGGGTAACAGTGCTGATGAAACACTGTCCAAAAACCTCCCCTGTTTTTCAGCATCTCTGAGCGATGCGAAGTGAGCCAACCTAACGAGATGAGACATCATAATGGCTATGCTAACATTAGAAGTGCAACGAGCAGAAAACAATGCAAAACTCTGATGAATACATGGAAAACAAGCTAATTTACAGTTCAGGATTAAATTTCATTGCTTACAACAATACGTTGTAAAACTACCAAGCATCATCCTTAGGACACATCCACACTATCATTGCGGTTTGCTCCTTGTTTCACTCCTGGGGCCCCTGATTGTCCATTCCACTTACACGCTGTTTTGCCTCCAGGCTCCTGCACAGAGAAAATCAACTTGCTCCCTCCCAGAGGGCACAAAATTCCCAAGTCCCATCTCCAAGGACATAAGACACTCCACTGCTTGGTAGGTCAGACTTTTCTTCCCGAGGCAGTCAGGGTTTACCTCCCAAGCAGAACACAGATTGTGTAGGCTCACTTGGAGTCTCTTGTCCTACTAAGACAGTCATTTTGCTGCATTGCTTCGTGTGGAGCAAATGAGAGGTTTTCTACAGGGCTACTGGAAGGCTGCTCCAGGGAAAGCTGTGGGAACAGCTGGAGGGAGTGCAGCATTGGATTGCTCAAATTGGGAAGGGGGGAAAGCATTACCATGAGGAACCGGGGGAAGAAACCTGCAGTTGTGTCATGACTGTTCAGTGTTTCTAAGGGAGAAGTTGTATCTCTTTCCTGGTGAGGTCAGTTCTTCAAGCAGGGTCCACATCTGGTTGCTCTGTACCAAAAGCAGCCGACACCCCACTGTTGGGGCTGACTACCCCACTGTGGGCTTGCTCATGGCCATGGTGCAGCCAGAAGCCTGGGAGTGAGCTGCAACCCAGTGTCAACAGTGGGGAAGCTCCACAGCAGGGCCTGAGTGTGGCTGATGACCAGGACCAGTGCCTGTGCTGATAGTGTATGGCTGTTGGTCTGCTGCTGTTAGCACCTGCACCCAGCAGAGCCTGTCGGCCATCCTTGCTGCCACCACCTCCTCACCCTCTGCAGGGGTCTCACATCCCCTCTGTGGGTACAGCCCTTAATGTAGTCCAGCGCTGTTTCAAATAGGAGGCTATCGTCAGGATGTTCTTAGTAAGGATAGGAAAGGATCCTAGTAAGGCTCTTGTGTAGGCTGTCTGGCTCTGTTTTAACCACTACTCTGACTAACCTTGCTCTGAGACAATTTTGCGGTAAAAAAAACCCAAAACAGCCCTCACACCGCTAGCAAGGAACTCGGCCCTATAGCAGCAGCAGGAACAACCCTCTGTCATAAAACCTGTTCTTCTATACCGTCACAGAAAGTTGGGTCCTTCACGTATAGAGGTGCTGTTCTCTGTGGCATCGCTTCCATGACAGGTCTGTGGGATGCCCTGGCTTAAAAAGATGCCTGTCATATATACAAAAGCTTCAGTACTGTATACAGAACTACCTGTATATACCTACAAATACACAAAAAAGTCAGAGCTAGTGGTCTCGAGCATTCTTATTTTCTACATTGTTACAATCTCCTTTCTAGTATCACGCATCCTCAAGATCAGGTTTTTGCCTGCCAAATTGGCTGATGGATGTATTCTGTGTACGCTACTACATATTTCATGCCCAATAAGGATAAAAACATCCTGCTCCAGAAGGGCAACTGATAATTAATTCATTCTTTGGCATGCATTTCCTTCCCCTTTATCCCTTTTTTTTTTTTCCTGCAGTTTGACAAGTCTCCACAGCTAAAAAACCCGTGTCCAATTTCCACCAGCACACTGAAGAATCCACTGCCATGTGCCCTTGTTTCTAATGGGAATAGCCCATGAGGGTGCTTGTTCTAACATGCGTGGCATGATTTTTGCACCAGCAAACAAGTTTTTATCTAGCACACAGAACTTATTCAGAAGGTATTACTTCTGCTGGGACTAGAGGCAGGAATGAGTCATGTCTGTTTAATACTCATGAAGTGCCCTGCCCCAAGGAGTGCCTCTGCTTTCCTCCCCTCCCTGTCTCGCACGCTCTCTCTCAGGCCTTAATTGTCTTGAGTTATAATGCTTTTGAGAAATCACTCTTAAAATTATGACTCCTGTTAAAGTTAATTACACGTGAACTCCATCCAGGAGAGCGAGGGGGGATGTTTCATGATTGTTGTTCTAGCTCAAAACAGAAGGATTCCCTGACCGCAGGAAGTTCAAAGGACCAGCAGCAAAAGGAGGAGATAACCTCTGTTCCCAGGGAGCGCAGGCTTCACTTGGGATGCCGGTGGATTTATGACATGAGCTTCGCTCTAATTACTGGCTGGGGTGGGGCCTCTCACATTGATAAACAATAGGGTTTCTACAAGGCTGGAATCTGCAACAGCACTGCATATTTAGGTGCTGTGGCAACACACGTCCAGCCTATCTCAGAGTCTGCTGTCCCTGAAGCTGAATATCGCCCCAAAAAGAGGATTGATTCTATGATTCTAAGAAGTGTTGCCCTATGTGACCTGTTTGGGAAAAAAAAAAGCTCTTCAGTGAGGTCATGTTATTTTAACAAGCAAGATACAGTAATATTTGCAAATTTACAAACCCAGAAGTCATTTGGATCTGCAACACTTCAGAAAGCAAGGAAACTTTATATAGACAATATTTGATCTACATAAAAATAAAGACAAAGCTGTACTTAAAAAAAAAAAACACCCCGTAGGCAGAATTCTCATTGGCTTTTATTGACCAAATTCTCACCCTGTAGATTTTTCTTAAGCTGCTTTCTTTTCAAAGTAATTTCAGAGATGAATAATGTTCTTATTTCTTGAGCATCAACTGTGTATTTAGCGATGCACAGCAGAGCCTTTTCCTGAAGGTCATCACAGTCTAGTCAAAATACAGCTAGAATACATTCAGAAGGGCAAAAAGCTACCTAGCATAAATATTGATCACATAAGCAGACATACAAATCTGGAGACTGATGGAGAAACATTTCAGATGCTGCTGATTGGAGGGTTCGTGTTTATACAGAAGGTTTGGGGAAAAAGAGAGGAAGGTCACATAAGTCACTGACAGGGTGAAAGCCAGTTTTGTTAGAAGGCATCAAGCTGGGATCTGTAAACACATGTGGTCTATGGTCAAGAGGGAAGCTGGAACAGCATGACAACAAGATAAGGAAGGAATGTGTGCGCAGATACAGAGAGAGGGGGTCATGCAGGGCATCGCTTGTGAAGGCAAGAGGCTCTAAACTCAGTGTAGAGAGACAGGAAAATCTGGAGAGAGGGAGCATTAGAGGGGCAATCGTGGGAAGGGAGGCTGCCTTCAGTAACAGATGCACTTAGGATAATCCACGATAAGGCCTTACGAGGATGCCATTTTTATGTTTTTCCTACAAGTTTGAAATGCAGATGAATTGCTAAAAGAATACACTTCATTCCTTCTTTTAAAGGGTTCAAGAAAAAAATCTCCTGGTATGAATTACAGGACTGCCCTCCTCTGACCTATTGATACCTCTCTCCAATACCTGCAAGAAGAGGGCTGATCACTGCCTGCAGAAAGGAAGAACTCAACATATTTCTGCATGCAACGCTCATGCTTTTCTCTGAACCTAACATTCATTTAGCAGAGGGAAATTTAAGCCTGTACTAAGGATACGAAGTTAGCTGAGGTACAGCATGAGCCTGAGCAGCAACAAACAGCGCTTTGGAAGACAACTCAGAAATTCGGCAGCAACGCAGGCATGGGTAGAGGGAGGGCTGGAAGTAGACTTGATTGCTGCATGAAACACAACAGGTTTGCAGAAACCCAGGATCCTGTGGTGAGCTCCCACTGCCTGCAGCCACACAGCTCGTGGCCCCAGAGCAAGGGAACAAGGAGATCCATCTGGCTGGGGACTGTCAGGCTGGCAACTCTGGGGATCCCAGTTTGTACCAAGTAAAGGATGGGTTTTCCATGCCTTCCTCTCAGCTGTCAGGATATTTTCCTGAGGTCAGCAGACCACTGCCTGGCAGAGAACTAGCAAGCACTATGACAAGCTGGATGTGCCAGCAAGAGATGGTTTTGAGAGATGTAACAGAGACCATTTTCTAAGTCATGCCCTGTCCTTCATACAGCCATAGTTGAAAAACAGATGGCTATTTTCCCAGAATTTAATACTTTAAAGCCAGAAGGAACTGTTTTGATAATATAATTGGTCCCTGGCACAGGACCAACACATAATCTCACCTTGTAAATCTAATCTTGAATCAAACCTGTATTTTGTGGCTGAGTTAAAATATAACTTTTAGAAAGATAGGCAATCCCAATTTTAGTTCAGACAACGGTACAACAGAGGTGGTTAAGAGCTTCAAGAGGAAAAGATCAGCTTCAGAGGATCATTTTGGATTGTGGGTCCATGAAGCTGAAAGTTTAACCTCCCCCTGTGCCTGGATTAGCAAGCAGTATGAGAGCACCTCAGTCCTGCCTGGCTGTGGAAGAAGTGGTACCTTACGTGGGATCAGCTGGGAAAACTTAAGCAGGAAAAGAAAGAGATGTGATAAAGGGACACTGACGTGGAAAGCTTGTCTGGAAAGCTGTATTGCTTTATCTGACCAAACATCTTCAGTCTCTTGACAAACCTTGTTTTTCTTTTATCCCTAAATCATCCTAGCTACCACAGTTCTACCCCTGTATCTTGCAACTCACCTTGGAAAACAGCATACACACACAAAAAAAAGAGCCCTTCAATGAAAAGCACAGCAGAATACCAAAGCATTTTGATAATACACCCCACTGCCAGAGAGGGTGGTCTCAAGATCAGTACTGTGTAAGTAACAAACACCTGATCCTATGGACATAAAATAATGCATTCCAACAGCCAGAGCATGCCTTCATACGTGTGCTGTGCATCGCCTGGCTTGCACCTGCAACACTGGAATGTGTTACTTCCATAAAATATGCCTTTTAACTTGCTGCAGCTACTAATAGATCTGTGGTTAAGAATCTTTCAGGCAAGCTCCATCCAAGTGGTGTTGCCTCAACAGAGAGCTGCTGTGCCTTTCCCCTCCCCTGGCAGCTCTGGCCAGCCGGCATATCCTGAGGGAGGCCTGGCACACTAGAAAAGCGCCTCTTGCCAAACTTAGCTTCTGAAAAGAGGAGGGGTAAGGCGGGTCAGCTCCACAAACCAGAAATCCTCATGGTGCTCCTCCTGCAGCCAGGCCCCTCTGCCTCCAGGATAAAAAGAGTTCTGTCTGAAACAAGCAGGATTTTTGACGTCCTTCGTCATCCCATCAGTGGGAAGCAAACTCCTGTCTGTCCAGAGCTCCAAAATGAGCTGGACATAGCTCATTTTTGGCACTCAGTCAGCCTCTTGTGGGTCAAAGGTGGTGTGGAGAATGAACCGTTCTCCCTTGATTAATACAAGAAAAGGAAGTTAATGTCATTTTTCAGAGCCTGTGAAAAGCATACTTCATGCCTACGGTATCTTGGAAGACTTATCAGAAGACTAGGTACTGTCTGGCACCACCTAGGTATCCTTGTCTCCACTTGGATTAGCAAATATAAATGTACAGCCACACTGCAGGCATGGGTGTACATTTACATGGGTGGAAGTATTGATCTGCTTAAGGGTAGTGAAGCTCAACAAAGAGATCTCGACTGGCTGGATGGCTTGGCCAAGGCCAATGCCATGAATTTCAATAAGGCCAAGTGCTGGGTCCTGCACTTGAGCCACAACAACCACCAGCAGCACTACAGGCTTGGGGAGGAGCGGCTGGAAAGCTGCCGGGCAGAGAGGGACCTGGCAGTGTAAACTGACAGCAGCTGAACGTGAGCCTGCAGTGTGCCCAGCTGGCCAAGAAGACCGATGGCATCCTGGCCTGTATCAGGAACAATGTTGAAAGCAGGAGGAGGGAGCTGATAATTCCCCTGTGCTTGGCTTTGGTGAGGCCGCACCTTGAATCCTGTGTCCAGTTTTGGGCCCCTCTCTACAAGAAGGTGTCATGGTTTGACATGACAGCTGTTTCTGGTAAGGGGGATGGGGCTGTAAAAGATGACTCCCATAAGAAATTGCTCAAAACTCTCCCCAGCTCTGAGCCAGACCCACTGCTGGGGCTGAGCCAATTAGACGCGTCCACGATCACTTTTTAAGAAGAAGCTGGAAGAGGAGGTTTCTTCCTCCATCTTCTTCCTGTTTCTTCCTTCTTCTGCTCCTTCTTTTTTTTCCAGCTGGTGGTGGTGCAAGGAGTGGGAAGGAGTGATGAAAGACTGTGGGAACTGGGGCTGTTTAGTCCAGAGAAGAGGAGATTGAGGGGGGATCTCATTAATATTTACAAATACCTAAAGGGTAGGTGTCAGGAGGCTGAGGCATTCCTTTTTTCTATGGTATCTAGCAACAGGACAAGGGGCGATGGGATGAAGCTGGAACATAACAAGTTCCATTTAAACATAAGAAAAATCTATTTCACTGTTGAGGTGAGGCTGCCCAGAGGGGTTGTGGAGTCTCCTTTCTTGGAGGTCTTCAAGACCCGCCTGGACATGTTCTTATGCCACCTGATATAGGTGAACCTGCTTCTGCAGGGGAGTTGGACTAGATGATCTCTAAAGGTTCCTTCCAACCCTACCATTCCATGATTCTATGAGATGGCTGGATGTTGCACTTAGGGAAATGGTCTAGTGGTTGACAGGGCTGGGACAAAGGCTGGACTCAGTGATCTCAAAGGTCGCTTCCAGCCGAAACGATTCTATGATTCTAAGCTCTTTTGAGTACTAGCTAATTAAAAGGCATGAGAAGAGGGCAAAGATCTGGCCCTATGCCCCCTCTCTGAGAAAGCTAAGGCCCCTGCCCTACTCCCCAGGCTCCTGTAGCTTGCTTGAGAGGTCCAAGAAGGATGGTGTTTGTCTATAACCTCTTATCCTGGATGTTAAAAGCCACAGGAGCAGTTAGACAGATGCTCAACTCCACCTGCCAAGCCAAACACCTCTCATTTACAGCTGTTGATATTGGTGGTTGTGCACGAGACATGGATTTGCTGCATTGGAGCTATCCACTGGATATCAGAGATTGCTGCTGGGAAATATTGTGTGGGTTTATCTGTTTTATGTCTATATGTCCTGGCTGCACTGGCCTCAGCCCAGTTCCTTTTCTTATGAGATTCCTGGAGCAAGACTGTTTGACATCAGCACCATGTGGAACAGCAAGGCTAGGAAGGTATGTGAGTGCTGAAAGCGGAAAGCTGAAATGAGCAAATTCAATGTGGAAAGGAGCTCTAAATTTGGCCTGGACTGGCTGTTCATCTAGGCCAAACACTGTCCCTTCAGTGCTGGTCTTCAGAAGGAAAGGTCCTTCATGAAAAAGAAGCTTGGTTTGTTCCCTGATGAATATGATTATAACAGTGCTAAGAACTGTCTGTGTTTCAAGAGAAGAAAAGGAATAATTTTCCTTTTTTTTTCTCTATACTATCAAGAAATTATCTGAAACAGTCAACAGCCTAGAAACTCATCTTTTGGTGGGAATCCTCCAGAGCCTCTGGTAGGTGATGTTTGAGGACACACAGAGTAAACTTGCAAAGGAGAAACAAAAAGCAGGTGGCATGTACGAGTTTCTATGTATTTCAAGCTTTCACCTTGAAGCAGAGGCTGTCCACAGGTATTTCCTTCACATATTTAAGTGTGAAGGACTTTCAAGCTGACCAGGCAGCAGGTTTTGACCTGAGAGTGTAGTTTCTCCACAAGAAGCCACATCAACATGCAAGCACAATGCCCTCGGGACAAGCTATTTCCCATTGGCTCTTTCCAAAACCCCACTGGTTCTGAGCTTTCCAAAGGGCATGCCCTTGGCCTGGGCCAGGAGGGGAGAGTTTGCCCCTCGCAGCCCTGATGCAGGTCCCATGAGGCTGTCCTGGCACAGTGGGTGTGGGAGGCAGGCAGCTTCCACTCTCCCATCCCCTTGCCATCAATAAAACATCAGTCATTCACACTCAGCCACAGGTAGGAACGTGCTGTCTGGATGGCTGCCTAGGTTCCTTCTGCCACCAATGACTGTGAGCAATTAGCAGTTAGCCCTGCAGAGAGAGCCAGGCACTATTTTTACCGGTCTAGGAAGTTGTGATTATGTAGGGACCACAATAAAGGCTGAAAATGGCCCACACAGCCAACTGCCCATGGAGAGGGAGTGCTGTGCAGTGTGGATCCAGCCAGCCTTCCACCTTCTAAACTCAAGGAAATGCCTGCTTCCCTTGGCAGCTGTGGGCCTGTCCCACCACGGCATTGCATCACAGAGCCAAAAGCATTTGCACACCCTCCAGCTCCTACCCACCACTCTTTTGTCTTCTGGACTGAATGGCTTGGCAATCACATTGCCAGTGACAAAACACAGTGAGAGAGAGGAGAAAAAAAAATTAAAAGAAAAAAAAGGAGAGAGGAAAAAAAAAAAGTCTGGTGATGGAATAAATCAGATCCCTGCAGCCATGGAGCTGGGAAGGAGCAATGCCTGTGCTGCCAGCCAACGTGGTGCTGGGAGCGGGTGCAATGGCACCCAGTCATCTGTGGAACTTGTGGAGATGGAGGAGATGACACTTTTATAGGGAGGACACAAAAAAAACATGTGCACCGGGCAATCAGATAAACAGTAACTCTGAGCCTTGTGTGCTGCACATGTTGTAGGCATCACACAGGCCCCAGCAAACACAGGGCAGGGAAATAGGGAAGGCATGGATTGGCGGGAGCCAGCAGCAGTGCCATGGAGCAGAAGGTAGGCTGCAGACAAAGAGGCAAAGCAGGGTCAGCCTGGTGAGCCGCTGGCACTTGCTGCTGCAACTTGCCACCTGTGTGGGCACTGGCAGGAGGCCCAGCAGAGAGGGAGGCAAGGAGCTCTGTTTTTGGAGGTACTGAACTTGCCTCTGTCCTGGGTAGAGGCTGAGCACGCCCACAGAGTCAGAAACTGGGCACGATGCAGCACCCAGGAGTCTAACAGGGGCGGTAGAGAAGGGCTGAAATAAATAATGTAGGGGGTTGCAATCTTTTCCCTCCTTTTCCCCTGTTCTTGGACCGTTCTCATTCAACTAAATGAATAATCTGTTACTTTAATTCCTCCACCTTGTTATCAGTCTACGAGGAGACTTTTCAATAACGCCTTGGTCAGTCCCATTTGTTTTCACTGGGATTTATAGTTACTCTGGCAGTTGCTTCAGGAACCGTCTGCTTAGCACTGAGGGATATGGATCCAGCTGAAGGATGGGAGCCCAAAACACCTCAGTGAAAGGCACCTGCCAAAACACAGTGGTAAAGTGCTGAACCTTCTTCAGCTGGGATAAACTGTTCACCGAGGAAATCTTACCTCTCTCTTCCTTAAAGGGCAAGAGGGGAAGATTTAAAAAACCCTTCTTTACATAAGCCTGATACACATGTATTTGAGCATAGACAGCCAAAGGCTTCTGTAAGTTTGCCCCATGATGTCACCGAGGCTATACCAAACCAATTGCTTCTCACTAAGCCTCACATTAGTCTATGCAACACAATGAGATATTGGCATTATCAAAACTTATTTCCTTTACAGAAAGAGCTGCTCTTAGCCAGTTGCCCAGGGATGCTCCGATTACATCACTGCTATTCAAAATAATTCCACTTAATCTGAAATTACACCAAGAGATTGTTCCTGCTGAGGTTAGGCTGTGTTTAACACACGATAATTAAAAATCTTTCCCCATCCTGCGTGCCTATTAAAGCCCTCTAATTGTACCTGCTAGGAGAGAAGCCTTTGCAGAGAACTCATTTGGTATCAGCAAAGTTGTGAGACATCGAGGCCGTTTTCTGGCTGTCAATGGGAGTAGCTGCAGTTCTCATGATTGACGCAGCTATTACAGTTACAGGGAAAACTCTCCATCTGACTGTCCTCTGACTCAGTCATAAACAAACTTGCTTTATCTCTCATTCTCCAGCCTAGGCCCCCTCCCTCACTTCTTTTCCACATCAACAAAGGAAAACGTGGGACAAGATGAAAGAGCCAGGCTAGGGCTTTCATCAGCATACCATGCCAAGGAAAAAGAGGCAAGAAGCCCAAGGAAGGGCTCACTGCCCACTTCGTACCCTGTAACCAATGCCAAGGTGAGCAACGTGAAGCAACAGGGTTGGTGCACAGCATTTAGTGATGTCAAGTGTTGACACCTCCTGCCAATGGACAGAGATCTTAAAGGTCTTTTCCAACTGTAATAATTCTATGATTCAACACGAGTGATATCCTTGAGTGCTGCTCTCGGACACACTCTGGTTCTAACTCCACCTTCTGCCCATGCTCTCTCCCCGAAAAGGCACACGATCAGCAGAGGAGAGTGAAGCTCCCTGATGCCTTGCTCAAGCTCTTCCTCTACCAACAAAGCCTATTTTTTTTATCTTGATCCCTTTCCCTGGTGCTCTCCAGCCCAAGCTCAGCCACAGTTTGGCCCCAAACAGCCCGACAGCCAAGGGGCCCAGCTTGGAGACTCACTCTGCAGGGCCTTTGGGGAGGGAGCCTGCAAGGGGTCATTCTGTTCTTGCTATGTTTTGCAGTGCAGAGCTCAAACCCATTCTGCTGAACACCTCTGTTGAAAACTTTTTCATTCAAAAGCACTTTCTCAAATAGCCTGTCGCTTGGTGTTCACTTTGTTAACATCCTCTCCTAAACCTGGTTAAATGTATCTTTTACTATGCTAATAAGGAAGGACTTTATCAGGAGGTTTTTCAGCGCACACAGAATAATTTACAGCAGCTGAGAGGCAAGCCAAACCACATTTATAGTCCCACTATTTGTTACTTTTTATTACTGTGTGCTTTTCCATGCACTATGTATTCAACCTGAAAAGACAATGCAATCAAAGCAAGCCAAGACCAACAGTGAGCACTGAACAACAACTTTTACACTGCAGAAGGATCAAAACCAAGCTAGACCTTGTCCTTTGCCTGTAGAGATCACAAGAGACACAGCATGTGAAAGGGGGAAGGAGGAAAACCCCATTCCATCACTGCCACACACAGTAACATTTTGCTTGTTAAGCTGTCCTCGAAAGTTTCTGTTACAAGATTCTTTTTTCACTATATGTTAAATTTTTGTACAGTTCTACACATCTTTTTGTAACTAGTTCCAGCCTGTCAGATTCTTGGCTTGGAGCCAATGAAAGCAGCACTATCTACCATCTCAGGAATGGACAGGGAAGGTTGGCATCTCCAGATGACGTCAGGAGAGTCCAACCCTTTCTGCTACAAAGCCCAAGACTGCAACCCACCCCTCTGACTGCATGTAAAACCAATCCTTTGGGATACTGCTTCCACGAGTCCGGTCCTACTCTCATCTCTTGCCTCCTTTGTCTCACTTGAGCAAAAAGACAAGGAGAAGTTCCCAGCACATGTTTTCACCTGATGGATTTCATTATTTCTTTCATCCACTTTCTTATTTCATCCATTTTCTTACTTGAAAGCCTTCTTATCTGGCCAGGCAAGGTGCTGAGCAATCCCTCCATGAGACATTCTGTGCACACAGCTCCCACTCGGCCTGAGATGAACCACAGGGTGATGTTGCATAGCAGCACAGGGGAGTGACAAGACTTCTTCCTTTCCCCCCACCTTTTGCTTGCTGCACAGCCTCTAAGCTTCTACACTCTTCTGAGAAAAGGCTCCCTGTAGCTAAAAGGGACCCCAAACTTCTTCAAAGTCATCAAACCTCACTACAATGCAAGAAACTGCTACGAAAATCATGAATGAAGGAGCAAGTCCTGCAATGTTTTGCTTTTCCTATGTGCTTCGCTCTTAGCATCGATACGGAGCAAAACAGGCTACTGTGGTTACAAGAAGACCACAGGCAGGAGTGAGCTCCAGGAATGCACTTCTCTCTCTCTTCACTGTCATGAGTGTCACTGAGCCTCCAGCAACCACCCCTCTGTGTGCTGCCCAGAGCCAGCCCAGGAACCTCTCCAGCTGTGTAGTCCCCACCACACCAATGACATTTCCAGAGAAATAAGCATATTAATAAAGTGAGAAGTTATAGATGGTTTTTTTTAACAACTCTTCAAGTCACGTTCCTCACGCTGTCTGCTTCTGCCATGGGTTGGTGCAACAGCATCAGAAGGATGACTTCACGTGATTTCACTGTGCTTGGCACCCTCCAAAAATGAGAAACGATCCCATTGAGTTTTACATAAGCAAATCCTCTGCCATTAAAGCAAAAGGTGCCTATGCTGTTTTTCCCATGTCTGTGCCTGCAGACACATTACAGTACAGACTTTGCAACTTAAATCACGTGAACTGACCAAGAAGAATTGCTGTGAGCAAAGACAAACTGCTCGTGGCAAAGCAGAAGTGAATGGTGCTCCACCTGGGCAATTGCAAAGCACTACTAATGCTGTCGAAATGCATGTTAGCACCTCAACCCTACCGTACGGGTAAACCAGAAACCATCACCAACAATGGTACAACACATTTTGTTCAGGTCTGCTGAGGCTCCAGGCACACATGGTCCAGTCTGAGCTGTGGGCACCAGTACCAACTGATTAATTTTACATATTTAATCCAATCTTGGGTTGATCCCTCTCCTTAGAGCCAAGGCAGAGGCAGAGCTGTGAACAGAAAAGCTGAGTGATGGGTGCTGTGAACAGGAACAAGCTTATCTAATGAGAAACACAAGGCTGACCCATCCACCTCAGCAGCCAGGCTCCACCGGGTAGTCAAGGACACACACGTACAGAGCTGCATATGTGCAAGGTGGGAGGAGAGCAGCATTTCCCTGGGTCTTTCCTAGGCACCCACTTAGCCTCAAGTGGCTGTTTTGACTCAGATGCTGTAGATTCATGAATTTATTTGATCCCTTTCCATGTAAACCCTTAAGTACCCAATGCACTCTAGGTGTCACAGTTTAGCAAGGAGCTGCTTTTGCTTTGTAACAGGGGGATGGGGTTGCAGTGCAGAGCTGGTAAGGGGTTCTTCCACCGGCTCTTGGGTTCAGACCCACCTCTGTCCCACCTGGGCCAATCTGGCGCCTCTGCCATCACTATTTAAAGGGGGGAACTGGAAGTGCTTGGCAGGAGGTGTAAGGGTGGTACAAGATGGAGGCAACCATGCGGACCCCACAGTCAGAGAAGGAGGAAGGAAGGGGAAGCACCAGACCAGAGACCCGTCTGCAACTCATGGCAAGAACACAGCTGTGTCCCTGCAACCCACGGAGGGCATTGGCAGGACTGAGAGCCACCAGCAGCTCCGTGTGAGTGCATCCGGGTGAGCGAGAGACTGTGTGAGGAGGTGGCCATGCTGGAGAGCCTGTGGGCCACAGAGACACACACACAGGAGGCGCAGAGGAGCTGCAGCCCTGGGGATGAACGCACATTGGAGTGGCCCATGCAGGGCTGCCGGGTGTGTGAGCGACCCTGTGCTGGAGCAAGGAGGCCTGGCGAGGAGCCTGTCTGCCTTGAGGAGAGACAAACAGCAGGAGCCATCAGGAATAGACTGACTGAAGCCCCCATTCCCTGCCTCCCTGAGCTGTTCAAGGGGGAAGGAGATAGAGATGCCAGGTGATCTTAAAGGGCTGGTTGTGCTCTTCATCATTGTACCACTCTGTTGTGAATCATGCAGATTCTCACAGCTCAGTTGGAACCCCTGACCTCGTTCTTGTGTGGCAGCCACCGTTCCCGTACCCATCAAAGTACACGTAAGGCTGGGATTGTTTCCTCCCTCCTCATCAGCTGCATCACCTTGCACTTACTTGTACTGTATTTATCTGCAATTTCCTCACTCATTCAGTGTCACAAAGTCCTTCTGCAGCCCTTCACAATCAGCCTTCAGCATCCTCATCCTGATAGTTCAGATTCACCTCAGATTTTTCTCACCTCACCACTCACCCTCAACATACAGATAGGTGGAACGGCACAGGCTCAGGTGAGACACCGCTGACAACTTCCCTCCATGGCTGTGCTTCTGCATTCACTTTTCCTTCCCTGAGGGGTGACATATTTCGTATCAATTGATGAGGGCTTCTTGTTTTTCAATAATCCGTTCATTACCGTAGCACTAATCTTCCCTTTAACTGACTCTGCTCTTTTAGTAATTACACCGTGTGGGTATTTATGGGTGTAATGGACACATGGGACAACAGATCCACCAGCGCACCTATAAAAATTGGGATATATATACTCCACCCAAACATTGACTTCAGTGACAGACAGCAAACCATCATCCACACATGTACATCACCTCCCCATTCACTGAGGCTTTCCACGGAAGCCCTCAAGGACTCGTTTTCCCACCAGGCCATTAGTTTGGATGCCCAACACGTTCGCTGGTGCTGCATTTACCACTGGTGATCACTGCTTCTCTGTGACTGAAAGTCTGGTCCAGTCGTTCCTTATCATTATGACCAGATTTGTGTGATTGCAGCACCAGGTCCCATCTCTTCCCCAGAGAGTAAGGAACCAACCAACCAAGCGGAGAGCGTGCAGGCATGCTGCAGCGGCGTTTCTCCCAGGAGAGCCCTGGCATTTCTCAGTGCTGCAGGCATTCAACCTTCAGGTCAATCTGTTGTCCAGCCCTTAAAAGCAGCAGGGGTACCAGACACACAACCACAGATGAAACACAAGGAATGCCCCTCTCAGTGGCTGCACTGTGTCTACATGTGCCAAACAGGCTCTTCTGGCACAGAGAAAGAGTTCATGAGATTTAGGATGGGTTAGATACACATTCACACCCAAGAAACAGGCAAGAGACATGCTAATTCCAAGCACCTTCCTCCCCGCTGCTCAGCATTAACTGCATGCCCGCACATCCTCATTATCAGGTCAGAAATATTATTGTGGGATAGCTCTTCATGCATGCATTGGAATGGAAACAACTAAGAAATACACCTATTGCTTTCCTTTAGAAACATTAAGACCATCTCACTAAGTGCCATGCATTTTTGTGTGTTTTTCTCCTTTAAGATACTTCCATGTTTGTGCTAAGACTGTTGAATTTTGTAAACATGTTAACATTAGTTGTATTATCTTTCTCAGTCAGAGAAAACAGCAAAAGGGATATAAATTGCCTATATATTCACAGCTGGATATGCCCTACATGCGACATTCATGTGGCTCACATCAATGAACTGTAGTTGGAAGGGGAAGGACACTTATGGCACATTTTTTACACAGAACCATTTTCACTTTAAGACATGAAAAACAGTTGTTGTGTCGGGAGGTTTTTTTTTTTTGTACAATGACTCCAGAGTTAGAAAAATACTGTTTTCAAAATTCAGAAAAATGATATTCTCTGATCTCGTTCCCGTGTGGACTTTTTTTCTGATGAGCCTCTGAGGATCATTGGTTTTGTACTTCATTGCAAATCAGAACAGACAAGGCCCATCTGTGCAAAGAAAATATTCATTAATGCTTACACTCATACACGACTGTCCATACTTTTCCGTGACACTAGTCATAGGTTATATCAAATACAGCCTCTGTGACACAGGCTGTACCAAATAGGAATTGCTATCCAAGTACCAGTTAAGTAACACTTTTGGGAACCTTGCTAATAATATTCATGACAAATGCTGTTTTCCCATGAACCTACACTCCACTGCCAACAAATATGACAACCCATTAAACCTTTACAATAGGTAATCAGCGCATTTCAGGTAACTATAAGAAAGAAAGGGGAAATGGAGATGGAATTCCTGCTGTAATATCACTGTTTCTCAGCTTGTCCCTTTGGGGTTTTGCACTCTGTGCAAGACCTTGAAGGACTGCTGCCTTCAGATCATGAAGATCAAAGGCACCCTAATGCACTTGCCCTGCTAATCCAGGCCTGAGCACTCAGAAGAATGGTTTTGTATTTTGAAATCCCTCGTGCAGGCTCCAGCAGGGGCAGCCCTCCACCTGTCTTCATGTCATCTCCCCGTAAGTTACTACCAAAAGGAAATGACCAGGAAAGACTAGAGCTCAAATGGCCTGGAGAGATAGGATTTTCCATCTTTTATTAAAAGAATGAAAGGGGAAAAAATAATACTAAGAATCATTAGAAAACAAACTNAAAAGGAAATGACCAGGAAAGACTGGAGCTCAAATGGCCTGGAATGAAAGGGGAAAAAATACTACTAAGAAGAATCATTAGAAAACAAACCCTGTTTACTTCAACTGGCTTTTAATCTCACCCTCATTTTCAGCAAGGACGGCTCCGGGTAGTGGTCCTAGATCAGACATGAAGCAGCATTTCAGAGCAGGGTAAAGCACTTGCAGACATCCAAAGTGGCCTCGGATGCAGAGCCAGCTCATCCAACAAGGTACAGGAGAGTAACGCTCAGGAAGCAACTTTAGTTTCATCAACTGAGGCAGCTTGGGTGACGCCTTTGCCTGGAGCACTGCGCTGGCTTCTGCTGAAGCCAAAAAACTAAAAGCTGCTGAGTGCAGACAAATCACGGAACAGATTAAAAAGCAGCTGAGCTGATGCATGTGCTTTGTATATCATCTCCTTCCAACGTGCCGCTCAACCCAAACTCCTCGCACACCAAAAGCTGGACTGGGGATGTGGTTTGCTTTATCCTCCATCATGAAGAAATGAAAAATCCCCCATGTATTTTGTTTTTTTCTGAAAGCATCAGCTTGAAGTGATTCAATGCACACCCAAAAATACAGAAATCATCGCGCTCCAGATTGCACAAACGTTCAAAACAATACAGATTTTGTTACAGAAACGTGCTTTTTGATATTGCTGCACGAATCACAACGTGAAGCCGTTGCCTGCCTCTGTCGTAAAAACAGACAACCACAGCTGTGTGAATACACCTGCACAGAGCTAATGGGAAAGGTACTTGGCTCTCCCTGATACCAAAGTAGCCTGTGTATCGCCACCTTGTATTTCCCCAAACTTGATAATAGCACATGTGCAGTGCTTCAAAAATTCACAGGTTTCTTTAATATCAAAGGGCAGGGAATGGAGAATGGCATTTTGCATCTGCTCTGGCTCATCACTCATGCTACAACCTCCAAAGGAGCAAGAAGACACAGTAATAATTTGCCTGAGGTCTGTAACTAGTTTTTAAACTATTTAAATTAGAGGAGGGGAAAAGAAAATAAAAGTCAGGCAGCTGCTTTTACTTATAGTGTTTTGCAAACAGGCCAAACACTTGCAAATCCCAGAATAGTGCAGCAAAGCCCGGCAGTGCCCTTCCACATGGTCTGCAGCATCTGCCAGGGTACAGCATGGAGATTCGTGTTAGACGGGGTTTCAGTGTGAAACGAGTACAGAATTTGGTGTGATGCCTCCAAAGTCTGCCCCAAACTGTGGGAGAAATCCCTTGGGTTCTGTAGCTGGTGGGTCAGTACCACAGAACACCAATATGCACAGAAGAAAGGAAAAGGTAAAAGCACGTTGCAAAGAGCTGGAGTGGTCTGCCAGGGGCTGGAGTGGCCAGCTTCTGGAGGAGCGGCTGGTACCAAACGACAAGAGCCAGTACTGATGCGAGGCATTTGTGATTCAAAGAGATAATTGTGCCAGAGGCAGAAATGGAAGCCAAGCCAAGGCTCTGCTCTCCCGACCTGAGACAACGACGACAGCAGAGGAAGGAGTTGCCACCAAATAGGTTTCGCTTTACTGAAAAGATTTTTTTTTTTTTCCCTTTTGTTTTGGTTTGGTTTTAAATCAACTTGCCTGCACCTGTCAGGGAGAAACCATCAAGTCAGTATAATCACAGAGATCTAGAGGGCAGCTCCTTCAGGATCATCCATCACACCCTGGTCCGGAGGAGTTGAAAAAGTTGTAATAAACACAATGCAAGCAAGCAAAGGCTAGAAGGAGAGATCAAAAGGTTTACCCGGCATGCCTAGCTATGGGAATGGGGAGTGCAGCTGCGTACATGAAAGGGTTACACCCAAAAAATGAACACGATTGCCAAGCAGGGTGCAAAGAAATTCTGTTTACAATTGCAAAGCCTCATGCTTCCATCATCAGGTGTTACAGAACAGGAATCATTGCCTGCAAAAAAAAAAAAAGAAACGAACTTCCAATTCCTTTCCTTGACTGTTTCTGTACGTAGTTTCTTCTCTTATTATCTGTTGGGGAGCACCGTTCATTCCCATGCAAACCAAGAATTAACAAAAAACAAACCCAAAAACCTCTGATGTCATAGGATGAGCTGTATGCCAGTTCAGACAGGACCAGAATGGAAAGAAAACCCAAACCCTCAACTATTTGCTCTGACTCAGGTTCAACTTTCTCAGCTTTACCTATAACAAAAATAATGATAACTTCCTGTGTTAGGGTGCGATTCGTGGAGTTATTTGATGTCCTATTCACACACACACACACACACACACAAAAGCTACTTAAAACCTAAAGCAAGCTGCATTTGCTTTGACCTTCCCCAGAGCAAATGCAAGTTCTGAACACACCTTTATGCTTTTAAAGAGGTGGTCAACTTGAAAACAAGATTTTTAACAAGGAAAGAAAGAGGAACACAGAATAACTTTGAAAGACAACAAACAAGACAACTGACTTAGCTAGTGATGGCTCACATTTTGAGGTCTGAGAAGCTTAAAATCGGGTCTCCCAGAGAAAAGCACTCAGTACTGCAAAGGAGAGTTAAAAAGAAGAACAAGAAAGGAACCAACACAAAGGCCTTTGAGGCCAGTACATCACTGAAGATGAGACAAGGACTTTGCTGACCCTGGAGGCCATTTGCTGGGAGGGAATTCCAGCTCCTCCTGTTATGAGATAAGGTTAAGAAAACCATCAAACAGCTGCACTGAAACACTACTACTAACAATAATAATAATAATAATACAGTATTCTGCTTTCCTGGGATGGTTTGAACGCTTGCAGTATTTTTATTGGACTTCCCAATGATGTCAGTTTGAGGCAGAGCTTAGGGGAGTAATTGCTAAAGGGTGAGTCTAAAAAGGGTATAATTATTGCAGGGAGTGTCTGATGTGGGAAAGTGGCATTCCAGTTGGAGGGAGAGACAGGCCCATCTCTCCTGGGTCCCAATGAACTCACAGATACTACAGGAGCATTCCTGGCCCCGTGCAGTTAGGTACAACTGTGCAATGCCACTGACCTCAGTTATTCTTCAGCAATTACTCAGGCAACAACAATTTCACGTCCAGCATTATTTGCTGCCACAGTGCTGGGAATGCAACCTTTAAGATATGTGGCCCTCAAGTTATTGCATCAGGCAGCGGTTGCAAAACAGACAATTGCTGACTTCAGTAAGGTTGCATGGGTGTAACTGAGAACAAAATTTGGCCTGTAGCGTTTGGAAGGGTTTCACTGTAACTTGCAAGAGGGATGTGGAAGAGCCCTCTTTTTAAATAGCAAATGAAGCACTACCTCCCCTGCTGTCCATCTCCTGCCCACAAACGCCACCCATCCTCCTCTTATGAATGAGAGGAATTCCAGGTGTCACTCATTATATCCGTCCTCTAAACCTCTCCTTTAACTTCACCTCTCCCACAAATGCTGACAGCTACCAAACTGGGCCTGTGAGTACTCTGTACCAAAACTCCCTCACAGCCCTGAACCACGTGGCTGCTCCTGCACCGCTGCCATCAAGCCATTTGCTTCATTCAGCTTTTGGGGTCTTGCCCTCGACAATGGCTGGAAAAGCCCTGCAGCTTTTTCTTTCAGACACATCTGTATAGCGTCTCAGTCCCTCATCAATCTGCCCAAAGGACCCGGACTGTATGAACACGAGATGTCTGAGCATCATGGCCTCAGTCATCCCCTCCTTTAGGCCTTCCAATATACCCCATCGGTCTTTTTGGCCACGAGGGCACGTTGCTGGCTCAGGCTCATCCTGCTGTACACCAGGACCCTCAGGTCCCTTTCCCCTACATTGCTCTCTAAGGGTTCATTCCCCAACCTCTACTGGTACATGGGGTTCTTCTTTCCCAGATGCAAGGCTCTACACCTGCCCTTGTTGAATCTCATTAGATTTCTCGCTGCCCAACTCTCCAGCCTGCTCAGGTTTTGTTGAATGGCAGCACAGCCTTCTGGTATGTCAGACACTGCCCTTAGTTTAGCATCATCAGCAAATTTGCTGACAGTGCCCTCTGTTCCTTCAGCAAGGTCATTAATGAATATATTGAACAGCACTGGTCGCAGCACCGACCCCTGAGGAGCTCCACTAGATACAGGCCTCCAACTAGACCCTGCCCCATTGATCACAACTCTCTGCCTTCTCTTCAACCAGTTAACAATCCACCTCACTACTTGATCATCCAGCCCACACCTTCTCAGTTTTGGTGTGAGGATGCTGTGGGAGATGGTGTCAAATGCTTTAATGAAATCAAGATAAAGTACCTAAAGAGTGAATGTCAGGAGGCTGGAACATCACTTTTTTTCTGTAGTGTACAGTGGCAGGACTAGGGGTAACGGACAAAAGCTGGAACACAAAAGGTTCCACTTAAAACTAAGGAAAAACGCTTTCACTGTTGAAGTGAGGAAGCCTTGGCACAGGCTGTCCAGGGAGGGTGTGGAGTGTCCTTCTCTGGAGGTTTTCAAAACGCACCTGGACACGTTCCTGTGTGACCTGATGTAGGTGAATTTGCTTTAGCAGGGGAGTTGGACTGGATGATCTCCAGATGTCCCTTCCAACCCTTACCATTCTATGACTCTATGATTTTTCTCCCTCACTTGTCCCCTTTCAGTACGAAACTCATAGTTTCCTCTGGCTGCACCACTGCCAACAACAGGTACTCTCAAGGATCAGTTGAAACACGCTACATTTTCATTTAAGCCACCAATTAATATCATTACTCTCAGCTCCCATTTCTAGCACTTTCAGTACCCCAGCCAGTACAAAGCAAGGGAACATTGCACCACTCAGCCTCACCAGCCGGCAACAAAAGCAGCAATAAAAGGTACCCATCAATAAAAGGTACTCATTAAACTCCTTCCAGTGCTATACACAGAGCGATGCAAACAGCACAGATATTGTTAACCCCATACAAACTGAAATCCTTTACTTCTGCACAGAGCAATCCAGAGGCAGCCACAGGGCACTTGCAGTCACTGATGGGCTCCCTAGAAAAGGGCCAGGCGGGTCGCAGAAGGCTGACATCTCATTGCTATTTTAAGTGGCAACCACTTCGCAGTATCGCCTGTGGGCATTGCTACTGGTTACCCCAAATCAAAAGGACAAGAGAGTGTTCCTGGTTCACCTGTGGGAGAGGAAACAGTCCCTAAAACATGTTTGACAGGGACTTGCCAGTATATTGGGAAAGTTTTACGTTTAAGTACTTGGAAAGCCAATGCTGAAGGAAGTTTAAATTGTGATTCCTTTATGCAGTAACGAGTTTTGCCTTTTGTCTTTATGTTATTATTAAATAAATACTTCCACTGCAGGATGGAGTTTGTCCAGCTCTGAGGAAAGCTTGAGACTGGCTTTTCTTTCCACCATCTCTCATGTGTATAATGGTGACTTACATGCAAACCCTTTGGATGGCTGAAAGAGCTCATTATGAAGAATGGATTTTCTTCTTTATGCCAGTACTTTTAAGTGCTATAAGCAGCAATCATTAGATGCTCAGGAAGCAGAATGCACACATGTAACTGACTCCTCTGAAGTGTTCTTTTAAATCCTTTAAAAACAATTTTGAAGGAACCACACATTTTTCTCCTGCTGCACCGATACTAATGTGCTAAAATACACCAAAAAATACAACACATTCACAGAACTGTCTGCCCATCTCCTCATGCAGCTGCAAACTCTTGTGCTCTGCTTTAAGCCAGCCCTAAAGCTTAACTCCCTTCAGGTGTGCCAGGAGTTGAGCCTTTAGCAGGATTAAGCCCTCAGTCTGGTCCTACAATGAATCGTGCTGCACTGATGCTCCTGATGTCATGGAGGCTAGTCACTGGAAATCTGCCACTGCAGTCACATAGCCCCGTAGGGAGTGGCTTTTCAAACAAGTCAAACTGCCCTGGAAAGAGTCTATTTTGTTGTTCTGCCTCATGTGCAACTCTTGTGTAGTCTACGGTGAGGGAGCCAAGATTAGGTAGGACCAACAAAGCAGTGGAACTGGTAAGCATTCAGAGCATGGCAGGTAGATTGGTGACGGCACCCAGAGTGAGCAATGGTGCAAAAGGGGCTGGAGAACCTGACAAGCCCTTTTCCTCCTCCCCGGCTGCTATTTCCCCTCTATCCAGATCTCTGCTCCATCACTTGAGCTACCACCATCTCCACAAAGCAACCATTTGCTGTACTCAAAACTACTAGAGCAAAGCAAGTTGTATAAAACAGCATGTTTCATGCAGTAAGGTATTACCTCCTTGCAGCTCCTCAAAGGCCCAAATATTTGTCAGACCATGCACAGTGGTAGCTCTGAAGCCCACACACAGGCCTGTTTGTAGCCCAGAGAGGGACAAGTGCTCTGCAACACGTGCACGCTTAGACTCCACCTCACTCCGCAAGGACCACAGAATGAGAAATTTGACAAGGACAAGGGACAAACAATTCCTCAGATTTCTTTTATAAGCAGAAGTATAAAAGCATGAGAAGCAACACCCAAATTAGAATTTTTATTTTAAACAGCAACAGCCAGCAAACCCTTCCCTCTCCATTGCTAGACAGCACCAGCCTTCACTTAAGACTTCACCCAGTCCAACTCACAGCTCTTCAACTCTGTGCATCCCAAACACAAGCCCTAATAAGTCAAACCAAAATTGGTCCTCTTTCCAGCTCAGAACAAACCTTACCCTAAACAACTCCACGCACTTGATCCCACCTCACCACTTGGTCCTCACTGTCTCTAGTGAGAAGCCTCCTTACCCAGCCTCACCTCTCCAAACCTCAACTCCAACCTGCTTTGATTATTTATAAGCTAATAGCAATCTTACCCAAGTGATGACTTTAACTGATACACCTTACAAACACTGATCTGCACAGTGAAGAATCCAGAAAGAAATTACACCTTTCTGTCCAGATCCCTCAGCGAAGCGTTGGCCCATGACGTCTCCCTGCACATCCTTGTTTTTGATGGTACATCCACCCAGACTTTGCAGAGCTGCCCACCTCAAGTCCCATCCATCTTTCCAGCAACCCACAGCCAGGACTAAGGACAGAGAGGGATGGACAGATAATTTCTGAATCCTGGAAGTATCCTGAAACTAGTCTGTTTCTGAGCAGTCCCAGCTTGGCAAGCTGCTGTATCTGATCAGAAATTTAGATCAGGGAGTGAAGGAGCTGTTTCCTGATTTAGGTGCCCAGAGGATTGTCATGACAGCTGATGCTGATCATACATTCCAGGGTGATGCCTTGGCAATATAAGACTTTCCTGTTTTAAAGATAGAGCTGTAACTGGGGCTAGAGCTCAGAGGTGGAGGCAAAGCTGGATCTGCCCCAGGTCAGACCCTGATGAGCAGTGGAAGCTGCAGACAGCTACAGAGAACCAGCCCTGGCCAAATCTGGGATGGGGAGGCAACAGGCCAGAGCACGGGTTCGTGCCAGGCTTCAGTGGATGGGGCTCAGGGATGAAAAGCAAAGCTTAAGAGCAGGAATGCCCAGTAAATGCTCTGGATCCAGCAGCCTTTCCAGGAGACAGCTATGAACCAAGGTTTCTGACCTCAGAACTGGCCGTCGTGTCAGCCCTTAGCCCAGCACTAATACCAAGGAGAAGGGTCACTGCTCATCTTCCATCCTACTCAGCAGTAACTGAGTATAACCTGCTGTCTTTAAAAACACCCAAACAACAAAACGCACAAAGAAACCCAATCCAAGCCAATACCTGCCAACTGCAAGTCCTGCCCAACAGTCACAGGGCCTTGTGGCCTCTGCAAGCTCCAAAGTAGGATCTCTGGGCTAGATCAGAGATAGTCTTAAATCTAGTGTTGTAGGCTAGGTCTAGCACACACATTGCTGCTTAGGAGAGCTTGGAGTTCCACACAGGCTGCAGAGCTCAGAAGCAGGTTGTTGCACGTCAGGAAGAAAGGCCAACTTTGTTCTTATGTCAGTCCTGTGCAAATAAACAACCGGGTTGGGGGGACAGAGTAGCTATCAACAACTCAAGCTGTGTTGAGTGTTAGTGACTGTGGTGAAACAATTGCTAACTGCTGCATTACACAAAAGATTGGTGGCCATGCCCATGAACATGGTGGGCTGCAGAATGACATCCTTATCATTTTTTTTTTTAGATTCTCACCAGGATTCTTTATATGGATGGGGGAGAAAAAGTCTCCTCGGTGTTTGTCATGTGCCATCTACAGCCTCATCATAAATCCAGCATTAATACCACAGCTGCAGCCCCTGCCTGGCCTAGAATAAATTATATACCCCTATCACCTCTGAAAATATAAAACTTTGTGCAAGAATGACAAATACAGGAGCTAAAGGAAAGATTACAAATAAAAATAAAACAGGTGCAATGTACAAATCCATCAAACCTCAGCAGCATTTTTCATGTACTAAAAAAGCCTTAATACTTTCCAACGTGGTCTGAGCAAGAATTTACTTCTCCCTCTAGAGGACAGGAAAACTAGCACAAGGACCATCAGATTATGTTAAGGCCAGGAAAGTAACAAGATGCTAAGGCAGAGGGTGAGCCTTTTTCTAGTACCATTTTAGAAGGACCAATATTACACCTGCAAAAACAACAGGTTATAACTTCATGGGTTTATTTTTGCAGCAATGCCCTAGAAAGTCCTAAGTAAATGCTCAGATAGCTTTTTGCATGGAAACAATCTACGAAGCTGTTTACCACAGAACAAACGTCATTGAGAGGGACAAACTGGTTTCTTTGGGTCCTCTTTCACTCACTGAGGGTCCAAACCCTTTTAATTTCTTTAGTGTGGAGAGGTGAAGACAGGCAGGTCCCCATATCCAGACAAGAGACCCCTAGATACACTTTCCCACCTCAGTGGGCCCCCATCATTCTGGAAGTGTACTCCAGAGGAGAAGCCCAGGGTGAAGGGCACAGAGAGACAAAGCACTTGCCATGTCCTGCATTTGTGCATCATATTACAGTAGCATACTGTAACCTTTACAGTTTTGCAGGTCAAAAATGGCAGATAAACATTCAGCTGGAGAAGTAGGTAAGCAACCCAGTATTCTGGAATCTATCTCTCATCTTTGCACCCCTTCTTCATTAGCTTCTCCACTAGTTGTGACCAAAAACTGCAGGCCACACCAGTCCTCAGAAAACATTAGCCTCGCTTCTTTCATATCCGAAGGGCCACAGGTATGCCTCTTGCCTGAGCACACATGCCAAAAGCAAGCATGCAGCCTGCCACAGCTCCTTTGGCATTGTTTAATCAAACTATCTCAGCACAGACATGAAAATCCCCTAAGCAGGCACATCCTTAACATGCAAAGCTGGTTTTACTGGCTTCAGCATGGGGAAAACAAATCCACCAAACTCCACCTCCCAATGCTTCTCTTCCTACCTGTAACAAAATACACCATGTGGGAGAAGCAACCAGTGAGCAGCAGCCTGGCACAGACCTCAGAACCAAGGTGAAGCCTGATGCCAACTGCTCAGAGTAAAAATCAGCCACAAGGCACTGTGGGAACCTGGGGACATGGGGGAGTATGAGGGTGAACCCCAAAAAAGCTCCAGCACCCCACTAAATGACTTTTTTGGAACTAAGCATACCTTAGCTAGGAGTAATTCCCTCTCAGTACTCCCCTGCTACCTCTCCCACTGAACCCCAGTGAGCAACTGGGAAGATGGACTACTTGGGAATGCCCTGGAAGAAAGCTTTAATTGCTTTTGTACATTTTTATCTTTGATAGCAGAATTGTAAATATTCCCACTCCACATACTTCAGCTTTCAAATGTCACTAAATCTTTCAGCCACAAACTCCCAGAGGTACATTTTTGCAGGCATCTGACCTGTGCCTGAGAATCTGATGTCTTTCATATGCTCATCCAGTTCTACAAAATAGTAAACTGACAACATCCCAGATTAGGTGGCTAATTTTCAGCTGCGCTGCAAGCCACCAGCCTGTCCTTAGTGTAAAGTGCCTTTTCCTCCCCTTTGAAAACCAACCTTCCACTAGTTTAAGTTGGTTCCCCTTACCTCCTGCAGGGTTTGGCGAACAGCATTCCTGCACTTACTTTGTCTGCTGTTCTCATGATTTCTTCAACCTCTCTAACCTCTCTGCTCTGCTTTCTCCTCTCCAGGTTTGTCAGTCTCTCTTCACAAGGCAGCTTCTCCATCTCCTCAGCCATGCTGTTCCCTCAGTGATGCAGAGATTGGAGCTGAAGGCACCATATAAAGTTTTAAGGTTTGGTCAAATACATTTTGTCTTCAGCTTGAAGACTATGCCCTCCTTAAATTAGAATAGAATATGGTTTTCCAATTGAGAATTTTACCTTTGATTTCACAACTGCTTTTAGTGTCCCTACTTTAGCCAGAAAGGGGTATTAAAGCAGTCAATGGTTAACTCTGCTTTTGTGGCCGTAAAAATCCACACTTATTGCCTGACAGAACTGGACTCCAATCCATTTTCAGAGAAGACAGAAAACAAAACATCTGTGCTTTGAAAAACATGGCAGACAATATTAAATGCCCTGCCTGCAGAAACATTCCCAAAGCCACAGTTATAAAGCAATAGAATTTATGTTGTGACCTCAGTACAGAAGTTCTTGTTCAGAGTGGAAAACAAAAACAAACCAAAAAGTAATCATCTGGATGCTCCACTTTGACACTGGAACATCCAGTGAGCAGCAGAGCAGAGGAAGGTCTACAGTCAACAGAAGGGAATTCTCAGTCTCAGAGGTTGGTATCAGCTCCCCACAACTCAGCCTCGCTGCCACAGCAGCCTCTTAGGGTGACCTCCAGGAGCCACAGCCCACCAGTTACAGCTCTCCTCTCCAGGGTCTGCTTGCTTGTGCTGGGTGCCATCAGCTGTGCTCCACGATGGAGACATTTGCAATAGCCCACAAGAGACTCCAAAGCCCTACCAGCAAGTGCAGTTTGCAGGCTGGGGGGAAATAGAAGATGTGATTCTGTGATTACCTTGAGCTGTTTACACAAGGTGCTGGCATTCCCGCTTTGGCAATACTACTCTGCCTGCACGGGTGCCAGCAGCAGGGCACACCATAAACACACTGCTGTGGCAAACCAAATGAGTGGGCCTTGTCAGATCCTAACCTGCAGGAAAAACCCCCCACCTGGTCATAATGGCATCAACAGAGCGTTAACTCTGCAACTCCTTGAACTTTGGAGCTTTTTCTTTAGCACAGGATACAAAGTCATGCCATTCCATCCTTTCCACCACTCAACAGATGAGTGCCTTTTGGTAGTTCTGACACTTGATAAGAGTCATTCTCTTGCTTCAGAGATCACCAGGACGGGTCCTCTCGTGCTGCTGACTCAAAGGGCTCCCGTTCCTGTGGGCTGTCACTTCTACACATCTCAAGTCTACCACGGCCAAGACACATGACCTGCACTCACAGCCCACCTCAACAAGCATACATCCAGCTGCAATGGGCCACCTGCACCACGTGGGCTCTGCTGCACCTCAACTGCTCTGAAACCATGCTTTGTAAACTCATCCTAGGGAAAACACAGCACAGATAGCCCTGCTGCATGCCATGCGAGCAAGCCTCTAGTCTCAGCTGACTGACCGGGGCCCACCTCCATGCCACAGGATGGCTGGAGCTCAGCAGGCTTGATCAGGCTGTGGCACAGGGCCTGGAGGGAAGGTGAGGTTACATGGGCTGGGACATTTCCTCTTCCCTCAAGCACAGATGATAGCAGCCTCCTCTGTAGTGTCTCCTCAGGTACAGGAGGTAAACACACCTCCAGCAGGACACACTCTGTCTCTGGGGCTTCCAGGTTCTCTGCCAAGAACTATCATCTACCCTTGTTCTTCAGAGCACGCAGCACCAACAAAAAGAAGGGTGTCTCTTGTGACTGAACAACTCCCAGTCCACAGGGATCAGCCATGGACTGGTCTGCTGGTGGAGTCATCCACTGCTGAGCTACACCAAGTTACAGCACACACAGCTTCTTAGAGACTCACGTGTGCTCTGCTCACTTCACCAAAACCACTGAGGCCTTGCCCAATGCACAACCTGTCGCTGAAGGCAGGCAACGGTTCAGACCCAACACCCCACTCACATTCCCTGGTCCCCACACAGGACTCCTGGCACACACCCCTTTGTGAACCACAGCTGCTACAGCAGACGTGTGCACCATCGCCTCGTCACTCAGCAGAGAGACATCCCATAGGAGGGGGTTTCAAGGGCAAAGCACATCGAGTTGTCTCAGTCACCTTCAGCATTGCACCTATGAAAGCAACCGGTCTGGTTCAGGGTAGCCATCACTAAGGCCACCTCTACCTGACTATGTCACTACACGAGCTTCCATGATGGCAAAGAAAAGCAGGAATTGATGTGTCCATTCATCCAGCAGCACCTCAGCCCTTGGCATGAAGACAAATGGCCATTGTTATTTCCTCATCTCTGCGTGCACCTCCTCCTCCCTTCACTACTGAGTTAGAAGCTGCTCTCTTTCTTGTACGTTTCCCCAAATACAGATACCTCATCTCAGTTTCCCAACAAATCCTCACTTGCTGATGCAACACCAATCTTGCTTCTCACCATGCTTCAGCAATAGTGCCTGTCCATCTAGGCACAGTATATGTGACAGTGCCATCAATCCCTGTATGGACACAGAGAAGGGGAGCACATGGAGATCTGGAAGCACTGACCAGTTCCTCGGACCTAAGGCCCCCAAGGTGTTGCGAAGGTCAAACTGGGAAGTGCAACCACCTGTGCAAATGGACACCACCATCTCTCTCATTTTCCAGAATGAAAGGAGCCTCACCCTGCCCCCAACCAACCCATCATTGGACATCCATTGATGGATAAAAGTTGCCATCAGAGCATATATGTCCTGTAAGAGACATATCAACTCCACCCCTAATGAGGGAGAGAATGCATCATGACATTTGCTGGAATCTGAAACTTTCTCTGTGCTGGCACAGTGAGTTCTGAAACTGCAGGCCATGAGAAATTATAGATGATATACTACAGCATGAGGACACCTTTCTCAAGACTGTGAGTGTCAGTGGCCAAAGTGGCTGCCCAGAGAGAAGGTGGCCTGTCTTCAGCAGAACACTTTTGCCCTAGCCCAAACATGTTACTTATGAGCAGAGCTCTGCCAAACTCTCCCCAGTAACGAGCTGAGGCACCTCAGTACAACATGGACTGGTAATGCTGAGCCAAACCACAGAGAGCTCCTGCCACAAGCCTTCACACAGCCTTGAATCTGAACACATGTGATTAACTTTGACAACAAATACTCATCTGAACAGCTTATAAACGATCTGGTTCATAATGCTCACAAGAGCAACGGTGCCCAGTGCTGGGATCCAAGCCAAGGAAAATTCAAAATGAAAGAAAAAAACCCAGGCTTTGGGCTGTTTGGGTGCACCTGTCTGACTGCTTCAGAAAGGTACTGGGCAACAAGGACAGCTGCCTCCCAAACCCCAACATGCTGCTTGCAGTAAGAGAGTAACAAAGGTGTTGCAAGCAGAGGGAAGCAGGAAAGGCAGGCAGCCTGCAGGGAGAGCCACAGGTTCCTGAGAACCTGCAGAGGACATCAGCTCATCTCCAGCCTTGCAGAAGGTATAGGCCTTTGAATCGTCAGTCCTCCTCCCCCAGGAATCTGTCTGAAACAAATCACTACTCTGAAACAAATCAAGGGGAGGGGAGTAAGACCCCAGGAACAAAGAAGTGAGAGTTAACAACAGGTTAAACCTGCACAAGTAAAGGATTTTAACACACACACACACACAAGTGTGCAACTCATTCTTTCCTTTGAGGAACTCATGGCATATACTTGGTTCAAACAATTATACCATGTAATGAACAAAACCCCCCCTCACAGTTAATCACTTCTGTATATAAATAAAGGGTTTTTAATTTTAGAAAAAGATAATGACTAAATAATCCACAACAAACCATCCCTTTCCCCAAGCCAAGGCTGATTTTATTTGCCTTTCTTCATTTTTGCAGTCTTTTCTTTCCGTTTCTTCACGTGCTTTGGGATTTTGTGTTTCCTCTTTTCTCTTTGGGCTTCTTTGACCATCTTTTTCCTTTCCTAAAAAGGACCAAACACCATTCAGCCAGAAGAAATGAGAGATTTTGAGCAAGTCCACCACTTGCTACATTAACAAGTTACATAACACATGACGTAACAATGAGGTTATCAAGAGGAATAAAAAACAATCAATAGGAATGGTGAGGGGAAAGGAAAAGGTTGGGGGTTGAGCTAAGAGCTGCACACTGGTAATGACAAGGCAAAACTCAAACTAGTTAAAAACTGAGTTTCATGCAACTTTTGAAGAAAGGGAACAAGAGGCACTCAACTCACGCTGTTTACACCTAAGATTACAACAGCATCATTTCTCCTACCCACAGGGTTACTGTTGTAGGTGTTTCTGTATGTCATGCAAAAATACTGATTCAGCAATGCTGGGAACTCAAAGCCAGTTGATCATCATCAGGATTGGCAAGAAAGCGTGCTATGCTACTGCAACACACTATAATTTGTGCCAGACAGCAAAGAGACTACACTCTACTGGAAAACAACCAAGTCAGCATAATAGGATAGGGAGTGGATGTTGGTTTTGCTAATCAGTTTTTCAACCTAGAGCTGAACACATTGGTTACCTAAAACCTCATCTTACTTGCACAAAAAGAAGTCCAGATGAAAACCTATCTGTGAGGATGAGAAGTGACCAAGACTTCCCTGCCTCACATCGGAAAGGCAGCAGCTCTAGATTGGTAGAAAGTGTCTAGCAGACTCTGCCTTTTTATTTCACAGATGCAGGATGTACTACCATTTCTAGAAAGAAAAGCCCAACAAGTAAACCCTCAAATCTTGACTCCCCTAAGCCCAGTAGGTTTCCTTTCTCTTTCGCACAGCACCTAAATGGCTGTCAAAAGGCTCTCATCCATAAGTGATGCTCTGCAGAAGAGCTTCACCAAAACAGAGCTGACTTGTTCTGCTGTTTGGAAAATGAATCCTTAGGAGAACACCTCAAACCATAATCCTTCTGCATGACATCTCTTGCTGACAGCAAAGCTAGTCAGTCTGTACCAACGGTACTGGCAAAGCCACTGTGGTACAGGCACTGTCACCAAGTCTCCACAGGTATAGATCGAGTGGTCTCAGTTCCCTAGGCAAAAGGAGGTTAAGCAGAGACTACAACCACCAACCTGAAGTCTGGAAGAGCAGCCTCTGGAAGAGGCACTGAATTGCTGCCCAGGCTTCACAGAATTTTGCTTTGTGTAGCTTTAGGATTCACAGAATCATTTTGGTTGGAAAAGATCTTTAAGATCGAGTCCAGCCACTCACCTCACACTGCCAAGCTCACCACTAACCCATGTCTCTCAGCACCTCAGCTATATAGCTTTTAGATATCTCTAGGGAGCGTGATTCCACCGCCTCCCTGGGTAGCCCGTTTTGGTGCTTAACAATCTTCCTTCCTCTAGCTTTGCCTAGGCTACAGAGAGCCATGTTACATGTTCCTCTACATAAAACCACCATTAATAAGCATCTATAATGAAATTCACCTTCTCTGCTCTTATTCTCCACTACAGGAAAAGTCTACAGCTTGCTGCAGTCAAGAAGCAAGAACCACTCAGAGTTAAGTTTGGATTTTTTCCTGTCACATAGGCAGAGGTAGACAAAATAAACCATTCCTAGCCAGCTGACCTTTTTGTCCATGCTAAGTTCAGCAGGCTTATCTTTGGGATGTACAGATTCTTTACAGTCCGAATCAGAGTCCTCTGAGCCGCCATCATCATCATCATCACCACCACCACCATCATCATCAGAGTCTGTTTCTGACTCATCTGTATTCTTTTCAAGAAGTGCAGGAATCTGCAAGGTATATCAAGAGAGAATGATATCAAATGAAAATAAATGACAAATACACACACATATATAGAAGCCAAACCAGAATCTGCTGCAAGGAAACCCCTGAGTGAGCTTGTGCCATCTCCCTTACCACAGTCATCACCGAGTCTCAAGAGAATAAATGAAAAGTAGGTTAATCCAAACCAAGAGCAAGGAATATAGAACGTACAAGATGGAAAGTTTTAGGTCAGGGCTGTATTGATGCTGCCAGATTAATTTCCTTAAGTTAAACAGCAATTTGCCAACATAGGTGGAAGTCAATTTCTAATTATACTTGGATCATACTCAGATCTACCTTGGGGGCTCCGTATGTAGACTTTACTGCAAACACAAACACCTGCACTGAAAAGCTCACTTACTGTTAAACCTAGAGACTGTGCCACAACCTGATCCCATCCATACCTAGTACAGCTAAGTAACATTTAGAAAGGAAGGAGAGGGAGAATTCACGCAGGGCTTCTGCCTTGAATTGTGCTGCTACAGACTGATCTGTACCCATCTTTTTACTTTTACTTTACAGAAGTATCACTGTATTTCAAATATATTAAGAATACATTTATGCCTTACACTGCAGGGTTGTTCTTTAGACAATAGTTACAGCAAAGTTACCCTGAGAACATATCAAAACTTGTAGTCAGTCTAGAATTTAAATCAATTGCATTTTCCATAAATTGGAAAACTTCTTCTCTCCACCTTGGAGATCACTGCCATAGCAAGGATTATCATCTCATTGTCAAGCAACCCGGCATCAGCCACAGTGCAGAGAGAGGCTTAGATTAGACATTAGGAAAAAATTCTTCACTAAAAGGGTCACAAAGCACCGGCACAGGCTGCCCAGGGAAGTGGTGGAGTCACCATCCCTGGAGATGTTCAAAAGACACGCAGATGCAGGTGCTGAGGGATACGGTTTAGTGATAAGCTTGGCAGTGCTGGGTTAATGGTTGGACTTGATGATGATAAAGGTCTTTTCCAAGCTAAATGATTCCATGATTCTATGAAGCAATCCACGTGGTGTGCAGATACACTGTCATGCCAGACCCATCCGGGACATAAATGGTCACTCTAAAGACAAGACACCACTTTCATGCTTTCATGGTGTCAGTTGCAAGACAAGGCATTCTCTGTACTCCTTACAAGTGCTTTTCTGAAGATGGCTAAAACGCAGGATTTTGCTAAGATCCTCTCACCTTCTGAACACCAGACAAATCCTTCTTCAGTCCCGTCACAGTCTGGTAGAGAATCTACACCCAGGGAGAGAAAAAGAAAACTGTGTCATCAAACTAAGAGTCTTCAGTCATTGTGCCCAGAGAAAATAATCATCTAAACAAAAAAACCCATCCAGGAAAAGCCCCACACTGTCAGCATTAGTACTAACCAAACGGTTTTAACTGTGACATTAGATTCAGTATCCCTCATCTTGATAACAACGCTTCTGGTTTCGTTTGTTGCCATCATCCTCCAAGTAAGAACAATTCATAGTGTCTCCCTCTTTTTTGCAGTGCCTCAGCATGTCTACTCACATTGTCTTGCTGAACATTCAATGCCATATCCTCTTCTTTCAGTTTCATCATTATATCCACATCTCTCTCGTAGTTTTTAACTTCAGTCAGGGTCCGAGGTATGTAAGCTTTCTTGAACACCTGGCACAGCCAAAGGAAACACAGGCTTACTCATTTACATATAGTTTCATGCTGTTCTTTCTTCCTAATTACATATCCTTAAGAGAATAATCATGAAGGATTTCATGGCTAACAGAAGCTAAAAATGAAAACAGCAGCATTCCACTACCATCTGAATAGCCACATAGTTTTTGGTTTGGGTTTTTTTTCTTGCAGGAGCAGACTTGACGTGCAGCCTACACATTATTGATAGATCATGACTAGTTGATTGATAATAAGTTGAACATGAGCCAGCAATATGGCCTCGTGGCCAAGAAGGCCAATGGCATCCTGGGATGCATCAAGAAGAATGTGGCCAGCAGGTTGAGGCAGGTTCTTCTTCTCCCCCTCTACTCTGCCCTGGTGAGGCCTCGTCTGGAGTACTGTGTCTAGTTCTGGGCTCCTCAGCTCAAGAGGGACAGAGAACTTCTGGGCCACCAAGATGATCAGGCGACTGGAACATCTTCCTTATGAGGAAAGGCTGTGGGAACTGGGGCTGTTTAGTCTAGAGAAGAAGAATCTTATTAACATTTACAGATATCTAAATGGTGGATGTCAGGAGGTTGGGGCATCCCTTTTTTCTGTTGTATCTAGCAACAGGACAAAGGGTAATGGGATGAAGCTGCAACACAAGAAGTTCCATTTAAATATAAGAAAAAACTATGTCACTGTTGAGGTGAGGGAGCCCTGGAACAGTCTGCCCAGAGGGGTTGTGGAGTCTCCTTCCTTGGAGGTCTTCAGGACCCGCCTGGACATGTTCCTATGCAACCTGATTTAGGTGAAACTGCTTCAGCAGGGAGGTTGGACTAGATGATCTCTAAAGGTTCCTACAATTCTATGATTCTAATAAGGCTCCTTTCTTAGAACCCCTGGGCCACTTGTAAATTTCTCCAGTCCTTCAAACTTCCCTCTTAATCCATTTGAATCCTCAAGCTTGGCAGTCCAAGGATTTTCTTATGTTTCTAAGGTGATGTTTACAATGCCTTCAGAAGGCAATTCCATTAAAATGCACTGTTAGAACTTAAATTTCTCTAAATGACAACTCCTGCTTCAACCTAAAGTTTAACTTAAAAAAGGCAGCAGTATGGTACAGTGGAACCTAACTGCAGCATCAATAACAACATACTTAAAATTTGTCATGCGGTCTTTTTGAGGTTTGCTGGAAGACTGTTTAAGGCACTACCAGACCAGAGGGAAATATTTTGCTCCTCTTTTTCATGGCATCAGTTCAACTGCAGCGCAACTTTGGGACATTTTATGATCCTAACTGCTAGGTAACATCCAGTGTAACTGCTGGGCAAAGAGCAGAGGCTCCCATCGCCAGAGCTTCTCCTTAATCAGCTCTACTCTTTTATGAAGAGTGACATAAATTAGCCACAGTCACGTGAGAAATCCAAGAGAAAAAAAAAAAAAGAGCTTAGATACTACTAAACCACCTCTCTTCAAGGTCAGTACCTTTATATAACTAAAGGAATAACTGGCTTGGAAGCAACGGGCTTGCAACAAAACCTTAGCATCTGACCCTATAGTCCAGAAGTTGTATGCTGAGGAAATCTTAGTAAACAAACAAAATCTTCCCTTGGCCAAGCTGAAGCCAGAAGCAGTTAGTAAAACCTGCAGAGCTCCAACAGAAAAAGAAGCCTCTGACAAATCAAGTCGTATCGACTGCAAAGATAAACACCACAGGAACAAGTACAAACAAGTCCTCACTGATATAATTCTGTGCAACACACAGCTTGGGTTTTGGTTTTTAAACTCCTCTGGAACAGATAGATAAGACTAAGACCGAAATTGTTTTGTGTTTGCATTGGGCCTTTCCAGAACATTAGCAGTTTTCTGTAATGGACCTGAAATGGCTTCACTTACTGTAAGAACAAGGGAGAGAAACAGTACACAGAAGAACCATATTGGACTGGGACTGGAGCTAGATAGGCAATTGGGTCAACACACATATCCAAAACATCCAGGTTCTGTATCACTGGTCCAAGAACACTCACGAGACCTCTCCACTCTTTTTTTTTTTTCTGTTAACAGAACCCCAGATGGACCATCCTACAAGGGACCTGACCCCCTAAACCTGCTGGATTAGGAAATGGAGTACTTGCATTCTACCACCTTATTACGGTCAGCTTTCACAGGTGGCATCCCTTAATACTTTACATTTTAAGTAGTTCAAGACATCTCAGTATCCCAAACAACGTTTTGCTTATCAGCTGTACCTTTTGCTGAATAAACCAGAATGTTTTTCACTGTTTAGAAGAGGCAAGGTTAACATTCATTTCATAGCAGGAACAAAAATCCTCACTTACTTCCTCATCAACTTTATCTTGACTGGATCTTTCCTCTTCTGTTCTTTTTGATGATATTTCCATTGCCTAAAGAAATATAAAACAACACAAAGTTATCACTCTTTAGAATTGCATCACTTAACCCAAGGAACCATTCCCATCTGTTTCTCCCTGTACTCCAGGCTGTCACTCACAAATGCCCCAGCTCTCCCAATGGCAAAGCCTCGAGTGACACCTAATGGTAACCAACCCTTCTCTGCCCTTAGAAGTGCACATCTGCCGTGTTAAAAGTGGAGAAACGTGCTTGCTGCTCCTCCCAGATCACACTATAGCAGGCCTAGCATGAGCACAGGACACTACAGTGTAAGGAGAATAGAGGGAGCAGTGCTCAGTCCTGGAACTTGTCTCTTCTCACACATGTTGAGCAAGCCTGAGGAGCAAAAGTTAGAGGAACCACATAGCACAGCTTCGTCTCATTCAACCTCCAGTATGACAGAAAGTACTCAACATCTGGAAATCCACAGGCAGTACCGTTTGGACCACATTCACATGGTCTTGGCCAGGAACAACATATCAAATCTGCACTCTAAGCATGACATATGTGGCTCCCATTTTATCTTGTGTTCAGTTTTCCTGCTCCCACACTTTTTTAAAGAAACATCTAACTGTGAGCGGAGGACTGGAAGCTGGAGATGAAATACACGAGGGCTGAGAAAAGCACTGAGTAACTTTACCTCCTCCTTCTGCCATACACTATATATATTTGGCTAGCAACACCACGTACCTTGGAGTAACACTGCTCTGAGTCATTCCCTTCCTCTCTCAGCCCACTCTGCCTCGAATCTGCATTCTTAACCCCTTTTCTCTATATGGTTATACTTATGCAGAGCTTCTCCTTGTCAAAAAGAAAGAACTAATTTAAAGCATTTAGTAGTACCTGAGACAGACATTTGAGTTTTCACCACTACTTTCTGAGAAAACATAGAATGGAAGTGTTACCATCCAGTAGCAGTATAAATGAAAGAGCTGTATGCACTATTGAAGCACCAGTGTAACAACATCACGTACCAGCTTCCTTCGATAGCAGGCTGTCGAGTAAATGAGATGAAAAAGCCTGAGCTAGATCAGATTTTATTGTTCAAGTCTTCCTACATAAGCAACAAGGCAGTGAAGTCTCACCTTAGACAGATAAGCATCAATGTTCTCGCTTGTGATAGAAGGATCAGTAATAAATTCAAAGAGCTCCTTCACAGTCATCACTGCAACACTGCGCTTCTGGAAGAAGTCTACCAGGAAACAAGACCAGAGACAAAACTCGTAAGTTAATGGCATGTAACATACACAGCTGTGATGTAACAGTTAGAGACATCCAATGGCCCTAATAACTTAAGAAAGTCTCAGCAGCATGTACTGTATCATATAGAGTTTAGATATCACATCACTCTTAACTGTCTGAAATGAAATTGTTCACCTTCCAGATGCAATACTGAAAGGAGAATAACTGGATAAACACAAAAGCCAAACTGATTTCAGCAGGAGCCACACTTGAATGATGGAGAGGCTAAGAAGTAAACAATTTGAGATGAGTGTAGTGTTTGCAATTCAAAAAAAAATTCAAGGAATGGAGACCTCAAACTTTTGCCCAAGAGAAACAGAAGCAACCACTGAAACACAGTACAACCTGATTTTGATCCGTCTAAAAGGGAAGACTCAATAGTATTGAGAAAAATACTTTACACTCTGAATTGTTTTCTTGACCAAATGACCAAATTTGTAGGCTGCACTTTTGTACTGAAGAACAGCGGTGAAAGACACTGAGGACTCCTTAATAAGCATTTCTTGCTAAGGCTCTCAGGAAACACCTCACCACAAGAAACTAATCAATCATAGAACCAAAAAGAAAATAGCTTGCAGGCAGCTCTGTGTCCATGGAACCACAAGTCTTTGCAATGCTTGTAGGCAGGCCAGAGAATAAAGCAAGGTGTTTATTCAGAGTCTCTATAGGACTACACACAGAAAGAGCTGCAGATGATAGAAAACAAATAAAACACACAAAACTACTGCAGCTCACTGAAGCACTAGAATATCTAGACAGAGCAAGTCAAAAGCAATGAAAAAAGGGTCAAGGGTGCAAGTATCTGATCCAGAAGGGAGTTACTAGAAATCATGAACAGAAAAAGAGCAAGGAAAAAAACTAGCATACTAAGTATCAACGAACACACAGCATCAAAATGCATACAGTTCTTTTTTCCACAGACTTTCAAGAGTCTCTGTAAAGTTAGAAAAAGAGTTAACTGAAAAGAAAGGGAGGATAAAAGAAGCCTGCAGTGACAGATTTCTTGTCCTCAGGGAGAAGCTCTACTACGGAGAGGGGTGAGCGTGTTACACAACATACACTCTCACTTATGAAGACCAAATTTTCAAGAGAATAATACCATAAAGATACCTTGTTTATCAAAATACTATGACAAGTGATAACATCTTGCCATAGTACATCTACACCTCTAATAAATTACTCTATGCCTTGATCCTCTCAGCTGACCTGGGCAAGTCAGTGCAGGGATCTTCAAAACAGCTGGGAACTTCTTGCCAGCTGGGAAATTCCAAACGTGGATTCTACCCACAGAAGGAAACGCATCAGCATGTCTGCACAGTCCTTTAAGGAAGGGAGGTTAAGATGGGTGGGTGCTGCTGCAGAGCAGGACTGAGCTCTCAGTCTGGGACAGATCTCAGAACTGGTGTAAACCCAAGATTCAGCCAGGAGACTGATTTTGGACAGATTACTTCTGGCAAAATAGGACGAGAAGCTATGAGAAGCTAGGAGAGGGACTACTTTAACATCATTTTGACAGCTCCCACAGTCAGTTATACCTGAAAGAACCTAGGTGAACACTGTTCCCCTCGCTAAACTGGGCAGCTACCAGCACAAGATGTGAAACGCAGCCCCCTCACCGTTGACGTTGGCACAGTCCTTCCGCAGGAACTCCAGCGCATGCGGGTGGTCGTGCTCCACCGCCTGTGACACGTCGATGATGTACACAGCCCCGCCGTGGTACCTGCAACAGCCACACACCTCTGTCACGTGGCAGGAGCAAGGAACAAAGCAGACTTCAAGTTTCAACACCAGCCAACAATTTTAAGACAGATCTCTAGCACAGACCTTGCATATTTGGGCTAGAGAAGAGTGAATCTTTTCCCTCCTCTACGCAAGCTGTGTTACTAAGGAAAAGTTCTGCTCGTGAACAGAAAAAGCAAAGACAGAGGTGAGGGGAGAAAAAAACAAAGATACCCGACTAATAAACTAAGATACCCTAACACCTCTAGGTGAGTTTTGTTTATTTGCTTATGAGGGGTTTTGCTTGGACTTTTTTTTTGTCTGTCTTTGCTATAAAGCAGAGAAAGCTCAGATCTGGGTTAAAAGCTACCTAACAAATTACCCACATGTCAAAACCCAGTGACAGAAAGGACCGCACCCTCCCTCGCAGGCAGATTAGTACTCTCACACAGAGGCTGCCAATGAACACGGTTTAGGTGTCACAACTGGGAGCAGAGTTTAAAAACGTACAGCATGTTAAATTCACTGAGATCTGCGTGAACAAGTCTGGCATCTTGGTACATTCTTCTCATATACTGGATGATTTGCAGGTACAGCTCCCGGACTTTGGAGTCGGATAACTGAGCATTCTTCAGGAGAGGAGCAGGCCTTGAAATTACAATAGAAAATAAAAGAAAGTGGATACTTTTTTTCCTTCTTCATACTGCAAATGCTTTATGCTGCTGCATCTGATCTTTCCACTCCATATGTCAAGTCAGCATCAGCAGCTACGTGTAGTGAGCCAGCGTGAAGGGCAGCAAAGCTTGGTAGATCCTTGCAAAACACAGAATCATAGAATGGTAGGGGTTGGAAAGGACCTTTAGAGATCATCTAGCCCAATCCTCCAGCAAAAGCAGGTCAACCTGGATCAGGTGTGAATAGAAAGCCTTTCTAGCCTTAAACTCTGCTTAAGTCACTTCACAAAATAATTCTGCACACAACTGAGGCTTCAGAATCATGCAGATGGGCTGCAGCAGTATGTGGCAAACATCTGGGTATTCTACAGGTCACATGTTAAAGTAAGAGGTAAAAGTAACTTGTTAACCTCACAGGCCTGAAGTAACAGTATGTAAATTCAGAGGGTTGGTTGGTGTGTTTTTAATACACCTTTGTGGAAAGATACTAATTAAAAAACACACATTATTTTCTAATGATACTTACCTATCACCTTTACCAATGAAGCCCATGAGAAGCACATGACTCCTTAGCATAATTGGCTCTGGGCAAGGTATCTGGGCTGTATTCAACCTATAACACACAAACAAAGCCAGGAAAAATAAACCCAGACTCCACTATTTGCACTGCACTAGCACCTACAGCAGCTCTGTTCTTTTAAACGTAATGCACACAAAGATTTCCTCTCTACTTGGTAAATTCTCCCTTGTGAAGAAAGACTAACAAATGAATACATTCTGGCTCTGACCCTTCTTTAAGTGCTCCTGTGCTGGACAAAAACTCTTTACACGGTCCAGGTTAATCCAGGATTAACCTGTACCACACAGTGGGCTGTTACTCAGCACTGGTTATTTCTAGCTTTTCCTCACTTTTCATTTGTGTCACAGATAGTTGAGACATTGAAGAGCTTAGAGTATGAGCAGCAAGACAAAATAGTATCTTCATTCCTCTCCCTCTTTTCTCCTCTCGCCCACAAGGAAGACTAAGACACTTTCCCAAATACTCCAGGCACCCTAAAAGGTTGTTGTAGCCCCAGCCTAGCAATAGGGGAATACCTCCTATAAACTGAAAGTTTCAGTTACCTTTGCATGCTGAAATAAAAACTGGAAGAATCACCTTATTAAATTTCTCATTTCTTTTTCAGCCCACGTCTTCACCATTTTTCTCGGGTTGCCTTTGCAATATCCGTGACGAAATCTAAGTAAAGAAATAAAAGACATCAAGGACCCTTAGACAATGGACGCAGCATTAGCACCAGTGATTCTATCACCTTTTAAACAAGCCCTCTTCCCCAGTAAAACCAAACAGAAGCCACTCACCTGAATTCACCACTCACGTACTTATCTCGATCTTTAAACATCAGAATAGAGGTTTTGTAAATCTTTATTGCTCTGTTTTCTCCATTCCCAGTGCTGGCATGATATACATTAGCCTATCAGGTTACAAAGGGAAGAAATAATAGTAAAGAAAATCTCTTTAAACCAGCATAACCTTGTCTCTTCTTCCCTGACACTTGGTAAAGATCTGTTAAAAGGTCTGATCTCGACCCGGCCACTACATGGCACTCAGGTGAGTGAGACTGCACACAAGGGCAACCTCTTTTTCTAACAGAGGCAGCTTACGGGATGTACAACTTCAGACTGGGTAGAGGTGTTACGATGCCTATAAGAGAAAAAAACTCCACTTCAGCCACATTTTGGAGACTGAAACACGCCCTTGTGTGAAGGGCTAATCTAAGCCTGTGCACTGTGTAGGCCCTAAAGCACACACACAGCCTTCATATTTCACGTTGGCACCTCTGCACAGGACAGAAGCATGCCTTTAAATCAGCATTCAAGGATTTAAAAAAAACCCTAAACCACACCATTCTAAGGAAGAGACATTCCAAATCATTCCAAAATTGATTGATTTCGTTACACCGTTTAGATATTCCCAGGTCTCCTGACATGTGGAGCATGAAAGAGCATCACCTGGGTTTGCATGGTTTTTCAGGCACTGTACTGTGTGCATACACACTCTTTCCAGAAGTCTCAGCTATAACAAACAATTAACAACATTCACCAATTTAGGATAACATTGATGTATTCCGAGGAATCATTCATCCTTGGGGAATCTTGCTTCCTTTAAATCACATTTTATCTTAAGATAACTTCCTACCAATGAAGGAACTCAAAACAAAAAAGCAGTACATCAGAGCACAAGCTTTCACCTAGCTTGCTAAGAAAAAGACTATCGTGTCGTTTGTAATAAAACTTACTTCTTTTCCCGTGCTGATGCAGCCATTGATTTCTGATATGATACCTCTAGTCAGCATCTTGAACAGAATCATTCGGGTCCTCGGATCCAACACCTCAAATTTAACACAGAAAAGTCATCACAATTGCTGTTTCTGAAGAAGACAAAACCTAACGTTAAGTCTGATTTCAGTACCATCTTCAAAGGACCCACAGCATCACACTATTCTTCAGAATCAAACAATAACCCAAATAGCTACCACTCAGAATTTTGCCATGATTCTAGAATGATAATTCACTTTTCTTTCAACAGGATTACTTAAAAAAAACAAAAAGTTAAGCCTGTGTCCTTGGGCTGGCTCTAGAAGAGATAAAAGGAAACTATTTCCCACTCACGGCTGCATTGTGTGTTTAAATAACATTTCTCTTGAGATACAGCTATTACGGCTAAAATAGAGAAGCTATGTGGCCTTGGGACATTACAGAATCACAGAATCTTAAGGGCTGGAAGGAACCTTGAAAGATCATCTAGTCCAATCCCTTTGCCAGAGCAGGGCCACCTAAAGCAAGTCACACAGGAACTCGTCCAGGTGGAGTTTGAATGTCTCCAGAGAAGGAGACTCCACAGCCCATCTGGGCAGCCTGTTCCAGTGCTCCCTTACCCTCACAGTGAAGAAATTCTTCCTTGTGTTTCTTTGGAACCTTTTGTGTTCCAGTTTATACCCATTGCCCCTTGTCCTATCCTTGGACATCACTGAGAACAGTCTGGCTCCATCCTCCTGATACCCACTCTTTATATGTTTGTAAAAATTAATGAGATCACCTCCCAGTCTCCTCTTTTCCAAGCTGAAGAGCCCCAGCTCCCTCAGCCTTTAATCAGAAGGGAGATCCTCCACTCTATTATCTTGTTGGCCACATGCTGAACTCTGTCCAGCAGCCCCCTGTCCTTCTCGAACTGAGGGGCCCAGAACTGGACACAATATTCCAGATGTGGTCTCATGAGGGCAGAGTAGATGGGGAGGAGAAACTCTCATGATCTACTGCCCACAGCCCTTCTAATACACCCCAGGATGCCATTGGCCTTCTTGGCCATGAGGGCAAGTTGCTGGCTCAGGCTCATCCTGCTGTACACCAGCATCCCCAGGTCCCTTTCCCCTACACTACTCTCTAAGGGTTCATTCCCCAACCTTTACTGGTACATGGCGTTCTTCTTTCCCAGATGCAAGACTCTACACTTGTCCTTGTTGAACCTCATTAGATTTCTCCCCACTCAACTCTCCAGTCTGTCCAGGTCTTGTTGAATGCCAGCACAGCCTTCTGGTGTGTCAGCCACTGGCCCCAGTTTAGCATCATCAGCAAACATAACAGTTCAGTCTTCCTGAAGAAGATAAAAAAAAAAAAAAAACCAGAGCAGCAAATCCAGAGGTTTTTTGTTGTTGTTGTTTAACATTTAATAAAAGCTTAAGATGGAATTATGCATTGCACAGATGATCAAATCACAATGCTATGCACAAAAATGAGCTCCAAAATGTTTATGGAAAAAAAAAAAAAGTACAACCTTCACATGAGAAAGAAACATAAACAATCAACAGGTCTTCTCAGGGTAACAAGGGAAACAGAATCCCAAGGCAAAGCTTTGTTCCTACAGTATCAGTTTTATCAATTCCAAAATTCCGTATTATTTGTTAGGGCCACCAAGATGATCAGGGGACTGGAGCATCTTCCTTATGAGGAAAGGTTGTGGGAACTGGAGCTGTTTAGTGAAGAGGGAGGAGATCATCAACATTTACAGATATCTAAATGATGGGTGTCAGGAGGTTGAGGCATCCCTTTTTTTCGATGGTATCTAGCAACAGGACAAGGGGTGATGGGATGAAGCTGGAACACAAAAAGTTCCATTTAAACATAAGAAAAATCTATTTCACTGTTGAGGTGAGGGAGCCCTGGCACAGGCTGCCCAGGGAGAGTGTGGAGTCTCCTTCCTTGGAGGTCTTCAAGACCTGCCTGGATACGTTCCTATGCGACCTGATTTAGGTGAACCTGCTTCTGCAGGAGGGTTGAACTGGATGATCTCTAAAGGTCCCTTCCAACCCCTACCATTCTATGATTCTGTGATTCTATGTTCCACTCAAAAGAGACACTTGATGAATTAAGGACTTACCTGCTCTACTGTTGCTCTGTCTGACTTGTCTTTAACACGGTACCTAGTAAAAGCAAAAATGAAACCAATCTCATCCATGGACTCAGGACTTTTACAGAGTAAAACCTGACATTCCGTATCAAAGGGAAGACAACAGCCCCAAGAAGTAAGGCTTTCAGTTAGTACAAAACCAAAACTGTCTTCTTTAGGCAGGGGAAAAAAAAAAACCAAGCTGAAGCAAAACCCATAAACATCGGTGCCCCTCACTTTTATAGACATCTTCTTGCCTCCACTGAATTATGCTCATTCACAAGAAAATGGTATTTATCTTCACAACTTAAGGCTATAAGTTTATAGCCCTGCAGCTTATAGCTGCAGGCTTAAAAAAAAATTAAAATGAAGTACCTTTCCCTCACCAAATCATCAGGAAGAACCTTCAAAAGGCTTCCAATATCTTTTTAGCCCAAGTGTTTAAGGGCTTCTGTTTAGAAAAGAGAACATCAGAGACAAAATAACTTTTGTAGTGGAATGACACCCATCACTTGTGTCTCCCTACACCAATACCATCAGATGTGCTACCGGAGGCAGTGACAGAAAAAACAAAACTTTGGAGTGATTCAGGCAACTGATCAAAATTCCAAATTTACTTATTTAGTACATTTAATCAAAGCTCAGGATCACACCAGGAAACATGAACTACTCTTCTGGGTTCAAATGAAATAAATGAAAATAGAACCAGGAGCAATACTCACATGTCTGCTTCCTTCTGCCTAGACTTTTCTGTGACTCTGTTTATAACAGAATCATCAAAATTTAGCTTATCTGAAAGACACATCAGAAGAAATTAAATACAACTAAACCCAAAGAAGCTTCCAGTTTTGGAAATTGCCCTTGCAATTCTGCTGCCAATCTGCGACACCACAAAGTTAAAGTGCAGCCAGAGCTACCTATAAGTAGCACAGAAGCTTAGCTATGTACCAGGGTTAACCCAGCTCCCCACTCTGCTTCCATTTCAAAGTAGGATGAAAAGGTAGCAACACAGATGAGTGAGAGAATCCCAAGGACTTGAGAGATGAAACACCATGCAGGTGTAAAGCCTTTGAACTAACACCTCACCCGTAACATTTGCCCACTCTTCTGTTATGTGAGATCTTATCAGCACAACTGAATGCTGTTTTTCTGAACAGAATAAGCAACAGCCTCCAGGATTCTCCCTCCATGATGTATTTTAAATTTGATTAGTTGCTAAATGCATAAAAGCTGCTGTATTTGGCTACATGTATCAGCACAGCTCTTCGAAATCTGCATTTTAGAACCACTTGTTAGAATTAAAACACAGCCTCTGTTTACTAACCTGTCAAAAGGCTACAGGCACAGCTACATCTAGCCCTAACAAGCAGAGCTGAGCAGCTACATGAGCTCTGACAGCACACACCTATCACAGAAACTCTGCAGCACAGTGTACCACTGGAATACAACAGGAGACTGCAACTGGCTAGAAAATTTAGCTATGCTAGCAGCTTTGAGAATGAGCAATATCATCAGAGAGTCGATATCCTCCCTCCAGTCAAACAGCCTGCTCCTACAGAGAAGCCAGGGAAGAAATACATCAAATGTACATGATCTGGAGAAGTCAAAGGGAAGAAAAAAACCAACCAATCAAAACAGCCCCATGGCTCTGGAGGAGGACAGAAAGGAGTTTGACAGCTGGCTATTGGAGACTAAAGCCAACTTCAAGTATACAAAAGCCATTTCTTCATCTCTCTGGCAACGGTTAACTGTCATTCCAGAGAGTTCTGGTTTAAAGTAAGCAGAATTAGTCTGAGAACATCACAGAGCAGTTTCCGTTTTCATAAAATAACGCAATTATACTCACCCAAATTAATTTTATGTTCAAATTTCCTTAAAGCCTTGTCTGTAGGAGTAGATATTTTTGCTGAATAGCAAGTAGGGGTCTGTCTATTTGCCTGAAACAATAATGTAATAACGTTTGCTGTTAATGTAAGTTGCCTTCCTTAAAAAGCTCTCTGAAATACAGACAATATCGTTGGAAATGTCTAGCTCAAAAGCCTAGAGCTATAAAAAGAAAACCATGAATGGTGAGAAAATGGATAAGGATAAATATCAGATTTTATTTAATTCAAGAAAAGCAAATACAGGTGGCATCGGTTCAAATTCCAAAAAGTGCCACAATTCAAGGTTATTTTCAGCCTAGGAACTGAGCTGAAAGTCTCTCATGTTAACTCTTCTTTGATCTGTAAAATGAAGGGAAACAGCAGACAGAAGCAAGGAGAAAAAAAAAATGATGCGGTAATGAACAGAGAAAACTTTCCAAGATGCCATCTTCTCTTACAAGTAGTCTGCTCCAATATCTGGACACGATTTCACCAACACTGGGCAGCATAAATCTCTAACTAAAGGCAAGAATACATCACCCAGGACAAGTGCTGTGAGTCAGGTATGATATGCTATGCTCAGCACCACTCTGTCTCAGCTATTTTGTTATGTTGGCATCAGTAAAAGAGATTCCAGGCCTCCAGTGTCCAGGTTGGGGATAAGAAGGATGCTAGTCCTCACATCACGTGTGCTTTTCCTTCTACACAATGGCAGAGTTTCTATGCCAGCAGTATACACTCTAACCTGCTTGTAACGCTTCCTTCCATCTCCTACTCTTTTTTTCCTCCTTCACTATTAGTGCAAACCATAGCCTGTTACACCCTGGCTGTGACCCTGGCTATTGTCTTAAATAGAAAAGATGGGGGAGATGCTCAAAACCACAGAGGACAAATACCAAAAAAGTAAGCAACATCAATAGAAATCAAGGTGGGAAAAGAAATTAGATAAAGGAATAGAGAATCCAGGAACAGAGTCTGAGACAAGGAAATCAAGCAGAGCTTTGGCTACAGCATACACACACACATAGCACAGCAGAGGAACATACTCAAAGGAAGGGGACTCTTTCAAAGAAAAGTCTCCATTTCCATTCACGCTCAGTGTAATGCTAAGAAAGAACAAAGCCTTCAAGTTAGTCCCATTTGGTCTTGGTCATACTTGATGCTCACAAAACAGCCTTCAACATACCTGGGAATTACATCCACCAGCAGCATTGTGGCGCTTTGTGAGTCTTCCCATCTCATCATCCCAGTCCCAGTCTTCATCTTCCTCTTCACCTTCGCTGTCATCATCACCGTCTCCTTCCTCAGCATTAACTTCTTTGCACACAGACCACTGGCAGTTCTCAGCGATCTCACCTTCTTTAGCCCTTTCTGAGTCCTGTGTAAACTCACTTGAAAGGGATACAGATGTTTGTATTACTACAAACGATTGTTACAGTCATCAAAACAAAAGCAGTACTTATCCTAACGAGTAACTTCACAGGGTTTGCTCTCTTTCTCACTTCACCTGTCTTTAAGCAAGCATATGCGAGGACGTCACTGCCTTTGGAGGACGGACTACACTTCAGTGATCTTTTTCACATCAGTGCTGCCTTCTAGCTTGTTCTGCAGTTAA
>WBNH01012116.1:853842-879783 GCA_013401255.1 Urocolius indicus | reverse complement strand
GGGGCTCCGGGCTGCGCTGCGCTCCGTGCGCGGCGAGGTGCGGGTTCCCACGCGTGGAGCCAGCCTCGAGCTTGTCCCCGGCACTTTCCGCTACTGCCCGGGGCAGCGGTGCCAGGCTCAGCCTTCGTGATATCGAGGCGTGGAGAGAGACGCGTTGGCGCGGCGGTCCCGCTCCAAACCCTCTTCGCGGGTGTTCTGGGGTTCTAGGGGTTTTTTTTTTTGCCTCTGCTCCCTCTGGGTGGCGGTGCCCGAGCCTCCAGCGCTTGGCACATGAGCTGGCTGCCAAACCCGCCTCCCCACCGCCTCTTCCCTCCAAGCCGCGAGTGTCCTTCACATAATCTCCCTGCACGCCGCAGCCTTTATCCGAGTCGCTGCCTGAAAATCGCCTCCCTGCTTGTAAAGGCAGCTCCTCCAGCATCCCCCCCCCTCCACTCCCCCTGCAGACAGCAGCCCTCCCTCACCGCCCTTGCCACATCATCAGCACCGGTGACATTCACCGAAAAGGCTCAATTGGAGGTCTGAGAGAATATCCTAGAGAGGTGGCTTGGGAAGAGTGCCTGTAATTACCCCGTAGCCTGCTCAAATGCAAAGGTTTCGGTGTGTTTTTTTTTCTTTTAAAACCCCCCACCTTTATTTGTAGGCTTAAGGTCAAAACTTGAGCAAATAAAATCACTGTTGTATCGCATCGCACGTGGTTGAGCAAAAGTCATTGATTGTCCCCTGTAAAGACACTTCAGGGGTTGCGTTTTCTTTTTTGTAGCGATGATTGACAATCCTGAGGTCCACAGAGATGTTTGTCCTGCTCAAGGATTCATATTCCCTATGAAGACCTCTTAATTGCCATCAGGACGCATTTAAATATTTAGGTTTTTTTCCAGGCTTGTGTGAATGAATCATCCATTCATTCTTGCTCTTTCACTTTTGGGGAAGCGTTGAAGATTTTATTTAGAACGCTTGGAGTTTTTGTGTGTATACTTTAAACACTGTCAGCCTAGCCTGCGTGTGCTCTAAGCTGCACATGGACAGAACTTTATCCCGAGGCTCCTATTTGCATTAACGGTATCTGCCCAGTGTTCGCTTATGCGGCTCATTTCCATGAAAGCAAAGAGGCAATCAGACTGCAGCTTGTCTCTGAGCCGTGCTCAAAGATCAGGTTTCTTTTCTGAGTAGCGTTGTGGTTGCGTTGAACATATGGATGTAGTAGCATATGCTGTTGAGGAGGCCCCTACTAAAAGAGAAGGGTTTGTATTTTAAAACTCGGAACGAAAATCAGTGCGAAAAATAACGGCTTTTTAACTGCCTGTGAAAGCAGAGAGTTCTGGTACCAGCAGAGAAGGGCATGCTAATAATTAGACTTCTTAATAGTAGAAGAAGCAGCACTCCCTAAATTAATGTCCTGGCAATAGCAATGTCTTTTTATTTTCACATTTGTAACGACAAAACAAAATCAACGTGTTCAAAAACTTAACAGCTTTTAAAGCAACATTTTCAGCATTGTTGTGTGAGTGCTGAACCTCCTTGTTATCCAGCTGTCAGCTTTTTGGTTTTGAACTTACTGGCACGTAAATGAGCAGTTCAGAAAGCCAAAATTCTTCCAAGTTAGCTTGACAATTGTACCACACAGTCAGCTTTCTGTTGATTGAAAAGACTTTCTTGTATTTGCCTTTTGTTTTTGTTAGGTTCAGGTTTATTAGTTGCAGCTCAAGATGCTACAGAAGATGAAGACGCTGTGGAAGATACTGTAGTTGAAGATGAAGACGATGAGGCTGAAGTTGAAGAAGATGAGCCAACAGACTTGGTAATTGTACACCAAATGAGAGAATCAGGTTCTTATAGGAATGCCTTGTACTTTTTCTTTTCCAAGCTGCATCTCGCTGAACTGAGAAGGTCACTGGGGTATAGGATTGCTTCATTTTGTATCTATTTTTAAGGACGAGCAGAATCTTAGTTAAGCTCAATATTAACTCTGAAAACCTTGGTTTGCTGCCAGATTTGGCTTATTCCATTCCCAGTCTCGTTGCAGGGTGTTTTGATCACACCAATTTTGGTTACACCAGTGGCCATGCTATTGTTCAGAGTCACTTGCTTCATGTTTACAAAGTGAAATACTTTATGTAGTCGCAAGTTCTGCTTGTAGCAGTAAAGCTTTAGACTTTTTAGGATGACGGAGCGGTGGCACAGGCTGCCCAGAGGGGTTGTGGAGTCTCCTTTGGAGATCTTCAAAACCCACCTGGACATGTTCCTGTGTGACCTGATCTAGGTGAACCTGCTTCTGGCAAGGGGGTTGTACTAGATGATCTCTAAAGGTCCCTTCCAACCCTACCATTCTATGATTCTCTCATACAAAAATTTCTCAGATGTTGGTTATAAAATGAGAAAGTTTGGGACTTTATTTGAAGAAGACTAACACATGTAATAAAAATGGAGATCTGGTCAACTGTTCTTTGATTCCATTAGATTTTTACTGCTGTTGGTAAATTTGTGTGCTTGTAGTTGACCAGCTTGAAGTGTTAGGTGTGCTAAACACTCAATATTCAGTTAGCACTGGGTGTTATTTAATAATATTCAGTTAGCACTATTAAATAACATTTTGCATGTAATTTGCTCTTCATGAATGGTCTGTGATTTTGAGTACAAAAAAAAAAATTTACACTTTTTAGCCTCTTGCTTTTATTTGTCACCAAAATAGAAGACACAGCTTTGCATAGTGTCTTCAAATCAAGATGCTATGTGCTCAGCTCTGGTTCAAGGCTTCCCTGTCTGCTGGTATGTGTACAACTGATCCAGCAGGCTATTTACTGCTTTGAGGGATTGTTTAAGCAGTGAAACCAAGAGATCTGACTTGCAAGCAATTAGTTCAAACAGTTAAAAAATAAAGTCAACCTTGTTTTTATTTGGTGGGGGAGGTGGTGATGCTGTGGACAATAAAACTATGTGGAAAGAAAACCCTTAATGCTTGCATTTGCCAAATTAAAACATGAATCATCATCAAAGGTGAGCTTGAATAAGTGAAGTTCCTCAGTTACAATAGTCTAACCAAATCCAAGCATACTTTACTGATTAAAACTGCATGGAAAGCTTCTGTAAACACTCTGTAGTGAAAGTATCTTTCATTTGCCTTACAATTGTCTGCAATGTTGGAAATGCCTGTTTTCTAAACAGAAGTAGCTTAGATGTGACATTTAGATTCTCTTTTCCTTCCACCCCCAAGAAGAGACCTTCCTGTTGCTTTCTGATAAGAAACCTTTCAATACAGCTGACTGCAGTTGAGATTAGTCACCGTGTCAAGTAGAAGGATAAAGGCTGAGATTTCTGCTAACCAAATCTTAGAGGGAGAACAAGCTGTTTGTTAATCCTGCAACAGCAGGAATTGATACTAACACTTACCCTTGTTCCATGCTTTGACTCGCAGGATTCTCATGACACAAGCATGGTTTTTACTTCACTGTTCATTATAGGATGTTTCAAAAAAGTCTCTTTGTCTTAGACAGAAGAAAAAGAGGAAGAAGACTTGTCAGGAGAACCTAAAGCCTCGCCTAGTGCCGATACAACCATCCTATTTGTAAAGGGTGAAGGTAAGGCTCCCGTGGTGATCTACCGTCTTCATTGCTCTTGCTTAGGCTTCATCAATGTGTGCATAAAACATTGAAGCTCCATGGAAACAGAATCTGTTCTAGACACTTTCCATTTAGAAATGGGCTGGGGGCAGTGTGGAAAGTTTCTAATGGCTGAATATTTTTTTTGTGTTTTAGACTTTCCAGCGAACAACATTGTTAAATTCCTGGTGGGCTTCACCAATAAGGGTACAGAGGATTTCATTGTCGAGTCGCTTGATGCATCTTTCCGGTATCCTCAAGACTATCAGTTCTATATCCAGAACTTCACAGCTCTCCCTCTGAATACAGTAGTTCCACCCCAGAGACAAGCCACGTTTGAGTACTCTTTCATCCCTGCTGAGCCTATGGGTGGTCGTCCTTTCGGACTAGTGATCAATCTCAACTACAGAGATGCAAATGTAAGCCTGATGCCGTAAATTTTAGTCTTTATCGTTGATGTGGAAACTTGAGGAAGGAACTGTTTAGTCAAGTTGCTGCCTTTCCAAACAGTGCAGGCCCTTGTGGTTTTTAAGCAAATCAGTAGATACAAAAGCACAGCAAGCAACTTGTCATGTTTCACAACAGCCTCCTGTCTACACTTAGTTCTGCATATGTTACACTTGAAGTTATGTCAGCAGCGGGACTTCAAATGCCTTAAAACTGTGCAGTATTGGGCCATTCTCATTTGAAAAACAAACAAACCAGCAAAAATCTAAAACTTTACTTAGGATAACTTAAATTTCACTGTGCCTTTTGAATGCTAACAAACTTAACTATCAACCTGAATCCTATCTGCACACTTGGCTTTGAGCAAATAACTGAGTCGTAGTTGCAGTCTCGGGGGAGGACTATCTGAAAGCATAGATAGGGATTAAAATAGGGGATTCTTTTCTCTCTTGGTGCAAGTCAAAGTTTAACTGGCTTCTGTACCTTGAGTTTTGGTTGTACTAGTAAGAACCTTTTGTATGTAGTGCCTTATGTTATAGGAAATAACATCTTGAAGGCCAAATGTGACTTTCTTGCTAACGCCAAGGCTGTTCTTTACATTTAACTAATAAAAGCTCAGCCTTTTTGGTTGGAGTCAGATGTACTTATAAACTTAATCAACTCTGCTTTCCAGAGTTTTTGCAAGAACGTGGAAGAGAGAAATGTTTGCACATGTGTTCAAGAAATGAGTTTAAAATGTTATGTGGAAACTTTTTTTTCCCAGGGCAATATATTTCAAGATGCTGTCTTCAATCAAACTGTTACTATTATTGAAAAAGAAGATGGGCTGGATGGAGAAACGTAAGGAGAGAATCAAGTTTAATTGCTATACTGGTAGAGCAAGTTATTGGAGCTAATGGGAATAGTTGTTGAATCCTCATGTTATTGAATCAGCTGTGTTTTGATGATGGTGTACCAGGCATTTGACTTGCAAAATGTTGATAATTTGGAGAAAAAGCTTGTATTTTCAGTTTAAGATCTGCATTAGTACTAGGAATTTTCAGGACTGGTGTTAAGTCAATGAGCAGTTTACACACCTGCTTTGCCCCAGAGGGCTTAAGCCTGGACTGAGACCTGGTTGTCACACAGCTACAGAGCAGTTTGAAACTGTTAAGCTTTTGTCGTGCTACTGTGCTTTCTCCACAAAGTAAAAGATGCAGAAGGTCCTTAGTATTCCTACTGTGAAACCTGGAAATACTTGCTTTTGGAGCATTCCAATGTAATCCAAGATTATGTAAACTGTAAAACGTATTTGGACCGTGAGATGGAGGAACTCATTCATTCTTTGCGCTAACCCTGACCTGTAGCAGGTATCTTTCAGGAGTGGGTTTTTTCCTATCTTAAAGACTTTAACACATCTGACACACCTTATCTGTTACGAGCACTGGAGTAGTATTTTAAGAACCTGTGAGTTAAGAAAAGATCTTCAGAAATAGTTGTAGACAGCACTGAACACTTGAACTCTTCGGACAGAGGTAGAAATTTCCTGCTGACCGAGCTTCCCTTGAAACAAAGTCAACCAGAAGACATTTCCTTTGCATGAATTCATACTTCTCAAGTAGAAAAGCATCAATGAAAGAACAAGTGATCACATCAAAAATGTGTGACAGTCTGATAAAGGAGTTCTTAAAATAACTCAAATTATTAGTTTGTGTTAATGGCCTGTGAATGGACAACTCTAAATCGGAGTTGTTCGATTAAGTCTCTTCTATAGTTTGATTCCATAATTTCCTTTGTCATAAATCCAAGTTAAGATATTCAACTTGAAATGGGTTCTTTACCTGTAAACTCCTGCCTGCTCTGCAGATTCATTTCAGGTATAATTTATGTTGAGTATCTTGCTGAGTATCAAAACACAACAAAATGCCTAGAGTTTAAAAAATGGTCGTTTGCATGGGTAGAAGTCTTATCCTGTGGAAGACAGAGGAAGATAAGCAAAGGTTTTCAGAGCTCTGTTGTCAATAAGTTACTATCCTAGCAGTACTTGCTCTGCAGTAGCATACTAAAAGATATTTTTAAGGAGGTTGCAAGTGGTTAAAGTCATCACAAACATGAATATTGCTTGTGATCCAGCAACTTGAAAGTTGTTACTGAGAGTTCTTGCAGTTACTAAATCCCAGAAATTATTAAGTTCCCCAGTTTATGTGGTGTTTTTCAAATGTTCTGTTGTTTAAACTGAAGGTTACAGGTTCTGAAGTTAAAGTCAGAATAATTACTTAATATTTGTAAGCACTTTAGGTTGATTGTTTTTGTTGTCCCACGTACCTACAAAAGTTGTTGGGAAGGACAAAGTGGGCACAGGGACAAAGCTAGGCTTGGTTTCTCTGCCTCTTTGTAAACTCTCAAATGCTTAAGATTTTTAGTTAATGCTTTCTTAAACTGCTTTTTAAAGGATCTTCATGTACATGTTCCTTGCTGGGCTTGGTCTGCTTGTCATTGTTGGCCTCCATCAGTTACTAGAGTCTAGGAAGGTAGGTACCGTATTTTTGTACTTTTTGATACAAGACTTTCCTGGTATGAAAAGAAAACAATTCAGTAATTGCTTCTGACACATGGTGGTACAGATAAAACTTGATTTACTTTTAGAACCAAGAGCATAAATATTGGGAAAACTAGAGTTTGTTAAAACTAGTTACAATTTGAGACATGTGGATTGCTTACTTAATGCTCTTTGGGTCTGCTCATTGGCACCACGCTGAAGTGGGTGAATCGGGAGTTTGACACCTTCCAGCTACTGGAAGTGTGCAGCTGCTGATTCAGTTCTTACTGGGCAGACTTTCCTCATGCTCTCTATTTCTATCTTGGTTTCATTGAGGTAAAACTTTGGGGAAAACAGCTCTCTAGTCCTTTATATAGTTCTTATCAATGCTTTGCCATAATGTTGATTAGGGCCTTCTGGATTCCATTTCCATGCTATGACAGCTAAGTGTTTATCAGTGTAAGTGGTATGGTGAGGAAAAAGCTCTTGAAGCCCTAAGTCTAAGTCTCATCTGCATGCAAAGTGTAGGTTGTGTCTTCATTCAGTCTGGCTAATGATGCTTTGGAATTAGCTTCCCTTGGGAAGAAATACGGAGTGATTATTGTGCTTTGAAATCTGTTTTGCAAGGTGACATAGGAGAATATTGCACTTGCTAATCTGAGACTCTAATGAAGCTGGTCATGACAAAGTTTGATTACTCATCAGCCATTTTTTATACCAGATATAATGAACTTGGCCAGGCACGTGTGAAATCCTGCTGTCTTTGTGTGAAATAAGTATCCAGTGCAAGCCATTAGAAGTGGCAGTGCCAAGCTTAGGTCAATAAATATCTAATGATAAATATAATTAAAGCTCAGCTAGAAAGATAACTTCATACATTGACTAGCCTTGAGTTTATGTTTTAATCAAATACTTGCAATTCATTAAATATAGCACTATTAAGTTATTTCTGATACTTGTGCTGTCAAAAGTAGGTGGAAAGGAAAAACCTGTTTCTTCTTCAATTTTCAGAGGAAAAGGCCGGTACAGAAAGTAGAGATGGGAACATCAAATCAGAATGATGTTGATATGAGCTGGATTCCCCAAGAAACTTTAAATCAGATCAGTAAGTAGTCTGCCTCCCACAAACTAGAGCGTAACAAACTTGCTGTATCAATTAGTTGTACACGAATAAGTAGCTGACACCAGTTTCTCAGAACAGCATTACATCTCTTCTGGGAAATACAAAATGTAATGCTTAGACTACTACATTAACAGCCTATTCCTGCATAGAACAAACTTCACTGGTCGATACCATAAGGCATATTGGTGACTTTCACACTTTGTTCTGTTAAGACTCTTTTTCAACAGTATAAAATCTCTATCCAAAACCTGGATCACAAAGGATAGGAAATATGTCATCTCAAAGTTTCTGTAAGTTGTTTGAAAGTTTGCCTGTAGAACAAAGTTTTAAGTAAGCATTAGAAGTGTGTATTAGCTAAAGCCACAATAAGTAAGACTTGGTGTTAATTTCCTTCAACACCAAAATGACCAAGCTTTACTTGATATCTGAAATACCAACAGTAAATCCAGTATCTGACTTCTTTAGACCATTTATATGTTTGTGGATATTTCTAACTTGTCTTGCTGTTTCTTCTGTTTTGCTTTCCCACGGATTCAGTGCAGAGTAGAAGAGGTGAGGCAAACTCTGGTGATCTAAAGAGCGGTAGTGCTTAATGTTAATGATAGAAGTACATCTTCCTGCATGCAGTGGTTGGTGATTTAGCATGAGCAGCTAAAGCTTGTGGAACAGATGCATGCAACCACATTTTATATACATACAAGTTTGCTTTCGTGTATTATAGATGTGTTTATATATTACTTCTGGTTAAACTGCAGTAACATGGCTTCAGTAGAATATTGCTGAAGTACCGTTCTCTAACAGTTCCCAGAACCCTCTATTTAAAACACAGACTTGCATCTTCCCTTTCCCAGTAGTATCAAGCTGGTGTTACGTCAGGGAGCTGGAGGACTGGATCATGGCTTGATGGCTGGGCACGTCTTGTTTCAGTGAGAAACAAGACCCCAGCCTGGGGTGTGATGGCTGAATAGTCAGGTTTATCTTCCTGGTCTTCCTTGTGCCTGGTGATCTCCCATCACCAGTAGCACTGGTTTGTGTAGCCTCACTTAAAACAAAGCATGTCCTAGATGAGAGAAGTGCTTTGAAAACCCTTTGCAGGAACTACCTGTAACTGGAAAGAGACTCCTGTTTTGGTGAAATAAGCATATTCTGAGCTTTATTCAGTCTATAAAGGCCAGAGGCCTTAGCTCTCACATGAAGTTGTACCAGGAATCAATGACTTCACATTTTCATTCCTTCACTCTCTTTAACTGTACTTACATAGATGTAAGGACTGGTATTTTACCTCTGAAAATGTAAGCTTTCTGGTACATTGTCTTCTGTGAGACAGTGATTATAGTGTAAAACCTAGACACAGGAGTCTGAAAAACCTCAGTCTAGCAAGAAAGACTGAGCTTCTAAATCAGTCTTCTTTTTTAACCAGAGTGCAAGCTCCCTTTAAATAGGTTTCAAATCCTGGCAACGTCAGTCCTGTCCCCCATCCCTTTCTTAAACTAGCTAAGTATTCAGATCTTGATAGCTGAAGCTGAGGAAAAACTGATGTTTCAGTGGTTCTTCATTGTGGTTTTAGCTCCAGAATAGTTTTAATTAGAACTCTATTTTATGACTCTACACTAGAAGCCTTTGAAATACTTGGCCTTCAGGATCCTCAGAGATTCTTGACTAATGCTGGAAGGCAATGGCAGGATGACTGCCCCTTGTGTTTGCACATACTGTGAACTCTGAAATTATTGGAGATGGCTTCCTTTAAGAAAATGTGCATTTAGTCAACAGATGCACGTAGCCATATGCAATGCTGTAAGGATTGAAATTCTAAGCACCATCATTGTAAAGAAGCATTACAAGCCTGTCAGTCTTCAGTGTAGGATGCTGCTTCTGGCATTCAGTGATCATACAGCTAAAGCTGAGTGGCTTCCCTGTATGGGATATCTGATGATGAAAGGACATCTCCGTAGTCAGATGCAGATGATTTCTGGGAAACTGGGGTTTTTTCTCAACCCAAACATTTTGTGCTCTTAATCTGTGTGAATGTGGAAGTATTCCATGGAAGACAGCTGACTAAAGGAGAGTCAATCACATACTCTTCAGGCAGGTGAACTCAAACCAATAATGATAAAAGAACTCGCTACCTCTCTGAAAGTGTAATTATTGAACATGAAACTCTTCTCAAGAGCAGAGCGTGCAGTGACATCAGGAGACAGTGTGGGGTGAGGTTTTTCAGCTTGGAGGTTTTTGCAGTAACTGGCAAATCAAATGTCTCACTCTGGAGTTGCATGTTACATAGAAGGTAACAAAACAGAGTATTCCTGTTCTTTAGGATGCTAGTAATTAAAAAGCCTTACAGGGTTGTTTGGACTGGCCTCTCTGTGGAGAGACGCACTGCACTACAAGGGCAGTTTGGCTTGTGGTTGGGAGGGAGGGAGATACACAGTTACATATTACCTCACCTGAATTAGTTGCATCAATTGACTACAGCTACCTTTTTTTGTGTTTCTTTTCTCTAGATAAAGCTTCACCGAGGAGGTTGCCCTACAAGAGGGCACAGAAGAGATCAGTGGGCTCTGATGAGTAAATGTTAACTAGTACAACAGTTGAACCTTTACTAATCCTGCCGGTTTGGGGGTTGTTTGTGGTTTTGGTTTTTTTTGGATTGGAGTAGTGCAGAGAATCCGTATCACCGTAAGGAAAATACTGCTAAACGTTTGGACTGAACAGATGTAACTGAACGGTGTTAATATTACTGAAAATGCACTTCTCTCTTTGTTAATTGTTTGGGAGGGGGGTGGGGAGGGGGAGGTAGCCATTAAGATTTGTGCCTGCGCGTGTAAGCAGTTGATCTTAACAGAACCATCTTACCTGAAATGTGCCTTTAGAGTTCTTTGTATTACTGACATGTCATCTATACACTGTCTTTGAAGGATTATTCTCCTCCCCCTCCCCTATTCTGAAGGTCTGGTGATTTAAACTGTCTCGATTGTACCACGGTCTGTATCGGAATCTGTACGCATTCCTCTTTGTCACTGAGTAACTTCATTCTCCACAGCGTGCACACACTGGAGTGTGTGTGTGTTCCTGTTTCAGTGGAGAGGCACTGAGCATCTCAATTTCTGTATAGTTTGCATTCTAAAGGCACAATTGGGTATAGCTGCTTGTAGCGGTAGATATTTCGCTGCTGTTTTGATCTGGGCATGCGGTGATCTACAAATCCGAATTTACCTGCATAGATGTTAGGAAAACTCTTACACAGCAGCAGAACTTGTGAAGCATGGGATTTGTGTGCTGAATTGGTATTACTACATAAATTCTTTTTTTTTTTTATACCCAACTTGTTAAATGGTTAGTTACTGAGTCGTGCCAGCAGCTTAGGCATTCTGATTATAATAGTAGCTCTGCAATGTTTACTTAAGAAGTTCTTGAATAAGCCAGAACAACCTCTCAGTGAGTTATCAGTTCTCTCACGAAAGCTAATGTCATATGTATCAAAACGTGGACTTTTTCTTCAAGCTTTACCCGGGGCAAGGACTCTGCATTTACTGTACACACTTGAAACTGAATTTGAAGAACTGTTGGCTTCAAGGAGTTTTTTGAAATGGCAAACTATTTAATTCACACCTCTCACTTCTTTTAAATCCAGCTGCTTTCCACTCATCTGTACGTTGGTCTAAGTTTTTTAATCCCTTTTCCTGCCAGTAACACACATGCGTAGCCGTTGCTAACTACGTCTTAGTTGAGTGTTAAACCAGAAAAGCTCTACAAGATCCAGCTAGGATCTTCTTCTGTGGCAGACACAGCTTGGTCAGTTAGCAGGTACTGAGATATTGGTCTACATCCATTGCATTCAGGAGTGGAACTGGCAGGCAGAAGTGCAGATAATGCCCAGTGTCAGTTGGCTGCCATTCAGGCTCTTGGGCAAGGCTTGAATAGCTTGCATCTCTGCCACATCTCTTGCCATGTATGAAGGTTATCTGGAAGCTTGTTATATTCAGGGAGAGGCACTGATCAGACACCTCTGTTTTCTTCTTTTCCTTCCCTATCCCCACGAGTGAAAGTGCTTTTTTTTAGATCTACTCTCGTTCTGCAGGGACTGAGCTCCTTAGGCACTGAAGGCTGAGCAATACTTGCTATCACGTCACAGCGTGTTTGAAGCAGCTGAGCTCTGAAACTACCTGTCCTGGCACTATTTTACTATACAGTTTGCCAGAATGAACTGTGAGGATGGCTTTTGACCCATCTTACTATGGGAAAAATATGAAAGACAGCCCCCAAAGATGAGGGGCTGTTGATCTTTCCTGATCATACAGCAAGCCCAGGCAGAATATCTTTAATAGCAAAGACTGAGAAATTGTCATTGAGATCACATAGCAAACAGTTGGGTGCCACCTTCGTTAGAGCTGTCTCCTTTCAAACTGTGAGACAGGTTTGCCTTCAGGGATGTAATCTGAGGGATTCTGTGGTAGGTTTATGGCCTTATCTTTAAGCTTGCATTGATTCAACAAAGTGTTTGTGTATTAAATGCTTTGTAGACTAAAGCCTAAAGGCTATAGCAGTACCTGATGTACTGAACTTATACATTCCCTCTCTTGGATTTTATCTGTAACTTAAAAACAAGATGACTTTTTTTTTTTATATTCCCTACCTTTTGGTAATGCATAATCTTAAACTGTATAATTCTTCCCAAGAGAGAAGAGTCTCTTGTGGGGATGATGATGAGAGCTGCTCTAGGTACTATGGTACTCCAGGAAAAAAGACAAAAGTATCACAACAGATACTGATTTGTCATACCTTGGGTTTATTTGTTCAGATAAATCATTTAGCCTTCACTGACTGAGTTTTGGAGCAAGTTAGGCCTTTAGAAGCCTTACACTGTCCAAGACTTGAGACATAAGCAGTATGCAAGTAAGAGGAATTTAAAGGTGTCAGCTTTCTGCTCTGCACATGGTGGTCCAAATGCTTAAGTTCCAAGTGTGAAAGGAGAGGAGGTGGTTTAACCACTTGCATAGGAAGCAGCAAGGGGAAGGTCTCACTGTACCAAGGCCCTTTCTGATTGTATAACTTGGCATTCGCTGTGGAGGGCTGACAGCAGCTTTTTCAGCCAGAGGCAGTTCATAAGAACAGTGGCCAGCAGTCCCCTGCTGCTCATGATAAATGAAGTAACAGTTTTGAGTTCGTTGTTTCATGTTGGTTCTGTTGTTGAAATTTAGCAGTAAGATTCTGCTGTGCAGTGGTAATTGAGCTTTGGCATCTCTTACCTTATTTCTAGTTACAAGCCAGTCCAGTCCACTCGGATTTCTTCATGTGGGAGAACACTGTTCTTGCTTTACCCTGTTGGTTAACAACTTTTATTTTGGTACTTGAATTTCCTCATCAGTTTTTAAACACATACAGATAGCTTAGTGTCACAGGTACGCTGCTGGATATTGTCACTGCTGTCTGCCAAGTCAGGGTGTTGACCTGAAGATGGAACAAGTAGCAATCCTGTCTGTCTCTGCTCCCCATTTCCTTGCAGCAGCACAAGCATTTGTATAACCCAGCGTTCTTACCAGCCTAGTTTCCAGCATTTAACCACACAGCTGCTCATGTCAGGTCACGAGAAGACGAGCAAGGACAGTGAAGGAAGATGAGGATTGGGATTTCTTCCATACTAGTAAGAGATGCTAAAATGGTTTTAAACTATGGCCTTAGTGTGAAGGACCACTTTCTCACAGCTTCTTAACTAATAAAAAATTGTGAAGACTTAATGAGTCTGTACTTGGGATGTGAAAAACTGCTTTAGAGTTCATGCCTAGAGAGGTAGCAAAGCATTAATTTAAGCTACACTTGGGCTGAATTTGATTTATGGCTCCTCTGTGTGCTGTCTGCTCTGTGGCAGCAGTTGATTTGTTTTTTTTCCCCCCCTCCCAATATTTAATCTGAAAAAGTCTTCACAGCAGCCACTCTTCTAAAGGATGGGTTATTGTAATTCTGAATGAAGTTGTAGGCTGTGAATTGGGCAGCCCGGTGAGGGCAGTGCTGCTGCTGGTTTCAGACCAGTTGTGCTGAACATCTTCCTTCCCTTGGAATGGATATAACCAAAAGCATCCTTCCCTGTTTATTCCCAGAGCCCATGGTGCTAAACAACATGTTTGTGGGTGAAAGCTCTGAATTCAGGGAAGTGGCAGGAAAGTCAAATCCTAATGTAGGCTGGGTGGCCTGTTCTTCACTGTGCTTGATGTACTGAGCAGCAGTTAAGAGCCTGTTCTCCCTTCTCCAAGGGAAGAACGGTACCTACCTCAAAGGAGTGACACAACGGCTGTTTCAGGAGTGTTTTGAAGTTACTTGAAACTTGCATAATACACTTCCAGGGAGATAGTAAGGCCTAGTACTAGTGTAACTGGATGGTCACTGCACAGACAAGTTGTACCAGTTTAATCCCTTGTGAACAGAATTCAGCAGCTATACAGTAAGACTTCTCTTAAAGACTTCAGCAGAGTTGCAATGAACTTTGAGGAGAGAGAAGCCAGAGAGATCTTTTCAGTTTCTGCAAGAGTTTTTAGGTGGGCTAAATAACATTCTTCTGACACTTCTCCATTTATCTCTAAATTTTGCCAGGGATGTTTTTTTTTTTTTCTTAAGTGATGTAGATGATTGTTTGTGTGGATACCATCCACAGTCAGTTTCAGAATGACTGCTTGTTTGGGGTGATTCAAGTTCAGATGTACTGCAACTGAAGTGTTAAATTAACATTGACTTTCACACCTGCTGACTTTCGTTTCTAAGCGAGATCAGATCTCTTGAAAATGGCTGCAGGTCTTTTGTCAAACTTGATTATTTTGGGTTTTTTTTTTTTTTCTTAGCATTGTGTAGCTTTTTTGTTTTTGCCTTTTTTTTTTTTTTTAATAAAGCATGAGTATGGCACCAAAAAGCCTGAGTGGTATGCTGGTGCTCTTTTTCCTTGGTAAGCAACCCCTAGTAGCAAATACGCAAAGAGGGAAAACGTGATTCTTACACTTGTAGAAAAGCAGTTTATCTGGAATGGGGGCAATGGCAAGGAGGCATTCTGTGATGTTTCGGGCCATGGACTAACGTTAAGATCAGAATTCCTTGTAAGAATAAGGGAGGCCCCTGGGAATAAGTTCAGGAAATTCTTGGGTCCCAATGTGTTAAAGCTGCAGTACCTCACATTGACCAGAAGACAAACCTATTAAGCTGCAGGCAGCATGAAAAGGATCTGGTAAGATGCTTAGAGGCTGCTGAAGCACAGGACTATAACAGAGCCAAATCTGTGTAGCTTCAAAGTGCATGCCATAGTTGACTTGGTCAGACAATATTCCAGGCAGAAACAGTGAAAGTAGCAGTTCAAACAGGTAGGCTGCATCCAAGCAGAAGAGGGTAATACTTGCTGGGGGAAAAAAAGCTAATAAAGGCAAAGCAAAAGAAGTGGCTTACAAATAAAGGACGCTGAGACTGCTGTATTTGAGCTACGTGTGGATAAATAAGGGAAAACTTGAAAGCAGATGCATAAAGATGTAATTTTTAGCTCCCAGAGAACATAAAAATTACTCAGATTTGAAGTCTGCCTCACCTTTCCCTGAAAAGTTCAAGATAAGTTTTTGAGACTTGATCTATGTCTCTGTCCCTTTGACTTCCACTCATTGCAGTCTTAACTTGAGCAAGCTCTCTTTTGGTCCCCTGCTGTGACTCTTGTTTACAAATTTATAGCAACCAAGATGGAGCAAAATTTCAGCATTACAACATTTCAGTTCCCCTCATTGGTGAGTGGGAATCAAAACTTGACCCGTCTTCCCTCCTCACCTGTTGGGAAGTATGTTGGGCTTGGGTGGGAACCTGCAGCTTGTGCTGCCTTAACTCAGTTTGCCCTCTGTCACATACATTCACTCAGTGAAGCTGTAACTTCAGGGCTGCCTATTTCACACAGTGAAGTCCTTGGGGTCAGTGTGCAGAGCCACCCAGTGTCTGAAGGAGATGTGTTTTCAAGACCTCCTCAGTGTATGTCCTAATAAAACAGCTGCAGGGGACTGGATTGAGCTAGATCGGTGAAGCTGAGTTGGTAGACTGTGGCCTAAAGCCTTTACCCTGAAGATAAACTACAGTGCTAGGTTTACTACAAGGAAATTATTAAGAGCCAGCACTACCCAAAGCTGCCAGCTGAGGGATCTCCCAAGTCAGTGACAGCTAATGAGCACAAGTTATGGGTGAAAAACTGTCCATATGTCTGGGCACAGAGAGTGGTGGTGAACGGTGTTAAATCCAGTTGGTGGCTGGTTGCTGGTGGTGTTCCCCAGGGCTCAGTGCTGGGGCCTGATCTGTTTAACATCTTTATCAAGGATCTGGATGAGGGGATTGAGTGCACCCTCAGTAAGTCTGCAGGTGACACAAAGCTGAATGTGAGCATAGGCCTGCTTGAGGGCAGGAAGGCTGTTCAGAGGGACCTGGACAAACTGGGGTGATAGGCTGAGGCTGATTTTATGAGGGTGCCGTACTTGGGCCACAGCAACCCCAGGCAAAGCTACAGGCTTGGGGCAGAGTGGGTGGAAAGCTGCCCAGGGCAAAAGGACCTGGGGGGGTTAACAGGCAGCTGGCTGAACATGAGGCAGCAGTGTGGCCAAGAAGGCCAGTGCCATCCTGGCTTGTATCAGAAATAGTGTGGCCAGCAGAAGCGATTGTCCCCCTGTACACTGCACTGGTGAGGCCACACTTTGAATCCTGTGTCCAGTTCTGGGCCCCTCACTGCAAGAATGACATTGAGGTGTTGGAGTGTGTCTAGAAACGGGCCACAAGCCGGTGAAGGGTCTAGGGAACGGGTCTTACGACGAGTAGCTGAGGGAACTGAAGATGTTTAGAGAAGAGGAGGCTGAGAGGAGACATGATCACTCTACAGCTACCTGAAGGAGAGTGGTAGTGAGGTGGAGATTGACCTCGTCTCTCCAGTCATGTGAACATGAGGAATTGGGCTCAAGTTGCACCATGGCAGGTTTAGATTGGACCTTAGGAGAAAGTTATTCACCGGGAGGGTTGTTAAGCATTGGAATGGGCTGCCCAGGGAGGTGGTGGAGTCACCTTGCCTTGAGATAGTCAAAAGACACATAGATGAGGTGCTGAGGGACCTCATTTAGTGATGAGCTTGGCAGCGTGAGGTCAGTGGTTGGACTTGATGATCTTTAAGGTCTTTTCAAACCATAATGATTCTAAGAGGGCTTCAGCTCATTCTCAAAGAACAGCATTTAAGTGGATGAGCCAGAAAACTGTCTGGCTTCTCATGACTGTTCTTTGCTACATCTTGGTCGCTGAAGTAAGTGTGAGCACTGCATTTTCCTGTGCTTGGAAGGAAAAGTCAATGTGAAACTTGAACTCTGTAAATGCTGGTGTCTGTATCCAGCTCTGAGGCCTCCAGCATAAGGAGGACGTGGAGCTGTTGGGAGTGAAGGTGATCAGAGGGCTGGAGCACCTCTCCTGTGAAGACAGGCTGAGAGTTGGCCATGTTCAGCCTGGAGAAGAGAAGGCTCTGGGGAAATGTTGTAGGAACCTTTCAGCACCTAATAAAGGGGCCAGCAAGGGAGCTGGAGAGGGGCTTTTGACAAGGGCGTGAAGTGATGGGACAAGTGCTAATGGATTTCAAATTGAAGCAGAGGGGATTGAGACTGGATGTAAGGAAGAATGTCTTTCCTGTGGTGGTGGTGAGGCACTGGCATAGGCTGCTGGAAGTGTTCAAGGGCAGGTTGCATGGGGCTGTGAGCAGCCTGGGCTAGTGGAAGATGTGTGTGCCCACGGCAAGGGGTTTGGAATGAGATGATCTTTAAGGTCCTTTCCACGCCAAAGCAGTCTAGGAAACTGTGATTTGCTTTCAAAAACAAGTCAGGGCTGTAGCCACAGAGAGTTCAGCCCATGGTGCTGCAGAAGTGGAGGGAACAGCAGTGCTGTGTACACGCCGCTGCTGACATCTTCTTCGCTGGCCCCAGGCTCCTCAGCACCATTTGCTGCAGCTGAAATTAGATTAAACTGGGCCTTCAGCATGAACAGGGCTGCGTTCTGTCTTCAGCTGGAGCATTTTTTTTTCCATGAGAGCTGATCCAAAGAGCATCCAGAACATTGATGCTTCCTGGCATGAGCCGTGGAAGCAGTGTGTGGGTCCTTACCCTGACAGCTGGCAAGTCCACCAGCAAGTTTCCAAGAGAGACGGCAAAAAACCCCAGTTTTGTCTAACAGGAGACTACACAGAGAGGGGGAAAGTTTTAAATCACTCTGTTGCAGGTTTCCATTGGAAAAGAAAAGCTAGAACTTCAGTAGCAGCTGATGACTGTCACATCATCACCTAAATAGCAAGTGGTTCTAATCAGAAGCAAGTGTACACACCCTAACAAACAGGATTCCAAAGTGTGTTGCTTTTTTTTCCTTAGAGCCAGTATTTAAGACTTGGTTAATGCTTGGCTGGTTTGGTCATAGAGAGGGGAAGTGTTTCTCACCACTGGAAATGTGTTGCCCAACTAAACCCTAACTGGTGGCTGCCATAAGGGAGCTGAAAACCAGGAAGCGTGTCTTGCTGCTGGACATCACGGGCACAGCAATCTTAAGGGGAGGGGAAAAAAAAGCCCCAAATGAAATAGGATTCACCTTGTACTTTAAAAACTGCACCAGCCAGGGACCAGCACTTCCCCACTGCAGGAGCAGTGTGATGGGCTGTGCTGCTGCAGCATCCTCCTGCCCTGCCCCTGAGCAGAAGGGATGGGGATGGTGATGTGGGAGCCATCGGCTGCGGTGCTGCTGCCAGAGCATCCCGGCTCAGGGGTGTCATCCTATACCCAGACAGGGCAACATCTTCCCTTCAGGTTCCAGTGGGACTGAACTCCCTCTGCTGCCCTTAAAGCACCTCGCTGGCTGTTTACTGGTCCTGTGGGTAGAGTCAGGCCTCGTTAGGGTTCCTCCTGCTCTCCTGCAGTGTCAGTCATAGACTGCCGTCAGCCCGTGGCTGCTCTGCTGCAGAACATGCAGACCTGCACTGAAGCACATGTCGTGGATTCCCTGCAGCACGAAGAAGTACAGGCAACCCCAGGGGCTGTCGACAAGGAGCAAAACATGCCACAGCAGCAGTTCAAATGCTGCTCCAAGGAAGCCTGGTAGGAGCTGATAGCGCCTTTAAGCAGTGTTTGAACTAAGTACCTTCACTTGTAAGCAGGTGTGTTACAAGCTGCTAAAGTGAATAGAAAAAGCGTTCAAAACTACTTATGAGAGGTGCACTCAGCACAGATCAACAACCAGATGCCTTAAGAGCAGCCAGCAGCTCTACAGCCTTTGCCCAAATTGTGTTTCCAGGAGGTATGTGGGTTGCTTGACCCTCCAGGTCTCTTCCTTCTCCTCATCTCCCACCCTGGCAAGCTTTCCCAACACAGCCAGTACCCATCTTGGGTTTAGGGAGGTGTACTAGAAGGCCCCTGTGGTCTCAGCTCCAAAAGATACTGTCACATAACAACCTAGCCAAGAGGTCAAGCCTCAAACTCACCGTGTGGTGGTGTGGGCCTTTCATGGGTTGCTGTGTGTACACACGGAGCCCGATACTTTGATTTTCTCCAGCTGTGGAGTATAATGGGCCTAATGTATGTGACCTTGAAGGCTGTAAAGCTTCGGTCATACAAACATCTTGGAAGGTGAGAGGTGAAATACTGTTATAAGCATCCTGGCACCAAAAAAAAGGGTTTACTGGCAAAGGGAGCAAATGTACAAGGGGCGTATCTCTGCTCAGCAGCAGCAGCAGCTGAGATAGCACGTGTGCTCCCATGGCCCACCTCCTCTCTAGCTGCCACCCTGGGGGCCCCTGGCACCAATGCAGGACTACACTGCAGTAGAAATAGAGGGAAAAGGCAATGGAAAAGGTTGGGTTTTGTTTACATACAGGTTTTAGCCGCTCACTTCTCAGTTCCTAAGCACCCGACAAGCTGCAAACACTTGGGAGTACTACTTGTTGGTCAAAGCCAGCCTACATCTGACAGCTAGCACTGCCTTCACCCTAAAATAAAACACAAGTATTTCTTCTGGGTGCAGATGCATTAAAAGTCAGATGCTTGCTCAGCTAAAACAACAAATGTAGTTGTAAATCTCAGCTGTCATTCTCTCTACAGTCAGATAACAGGAGACGGGAGGAAAGAGTTAACACCTCGATGCTTTATTTATTCAAATGTAACTGAACTGTGCTTGTCCCCCCTGCGCTTTCTCTGGGGGTCCTGTGTGCACACATGGGACCATCTCTCCACATCTTTGCTGCAGAGAGGCACGTTTTGCTGTTCCTCACACCCGCCATGAGCTGCTCAGCTCACAGATTGCAGCAGAGCCAACCCCTCTCTCTGGCTGACGTTTCATCCTCACCTTTGTACAAGCAGCATGGCCACACTCCCTGCATGGCCACGGGCCAAGAGTTACTGACGTGAAGCTGGTTCAGGGCAGAGCTGGCCTTCCCTGCGTTAACCTCTGCCTCCAACACCATGCAAACAGATCAGGCCTTTCACGATGAAAAGTGTTTCCTCCATCAAACTTCACTCTTATTTACAGCCTCCTGTTACCTGACATTTGCAGAACAGCTTCAGAAGCCTTTCCCGAAGGGCTCTGGAGATGTCCAAATGCTTTCACGGCAGCGTGTTCCAACCGCCCAGCATCCAGAGTTTCCTCATACACTCCTGGCAGTTTTCCCTGCCAAATGAGAGACAGATCTGGCACAGGAGAAATAAACAAAAAGCTCAGCAAAGGAGAAAGCTATTTTCAGTCCCTACTACTCAGAGGGTTGCTTACAAGGTTTTCCACTGCATTACGCAGTGAGGTTGGGTGAGCCAGAGCCTCCTTCCCACCTACTAACGGTTAACATACGAAAAGCTCCCGCTTCTCAGCTCCATCTTTACTTAGTTTCAGCTCTGTGAGGTGATTTCGGATGCAGCTTGAGATGAAAGCATCAACTTTTTCCTCCATCGGGCACCCCGTTAACAGCGTGACATGACTGCAGATTGCCATAGAATGGTAGGGGTTGGAAGGGACCTTTAGAGATCATCCAGTCCAACCCCCCTGCAGAAGCAGGTTCACCTAGATGAGGTGGCATAGGAACATGTCCAGTCAGGTCTTGAAGACCTCCAAGGAAGGAGACTCCACACCCTCCCTGGGCAGCCTGTGCCAGGGCTCTCTGTCACCTGAACAGTGAAATCTGTGCGTCACTTACCTGCGGTGAGGTACAGCCACCAACAGCAAGATGGATGTTCCTGGAGCTCTTGGGCATCCCATTCTATGTGGTCATCAGCTATGAGATTGCCTTCAGTGCTGCCTTTGAGCAGCACTTCCCTCTGCCTCTCTGCTCTCAGGTGTTAATCCACTTAGGTTCTTTGGAAAAAAAAATAGAGACCTTACTGGAAAAAAAATGGTTTCAAGACAGAACTGCTGCTTCTTTAACAGTGCACAAACCCAACACTGTTCTCCTTGTCCACATCCCATCCTTCACCCCCACCTTTAAACAGGCTTTAAACAGGCCTCGCTGCCCAGGTCATGAACAGTGGATGAGATCCCTGGATGCTGCCAGGATGCCAGGAAGAGGTGCAGCTGGTGAGAGATCCTGACGCATACAAGCCGTGGGATGGTGGCCAGCCTGTGCTTGAGGCTCTGAAAGGGGCTGCCTGAACGAAATACTTTTCCTGCTCATGGTCTTCCTTCAAAAACCAGAGGAACAGACTGGAGCTGTTTGCCCCCTCTTAGCAGAGCTGTTGTCTCAGGACTCCCAGCTGCGCTGAACCTCCTGCCACTTCAGGGCCATTTCCACTTTCTGCAGTCCCGTGACCTAGCGTGGTGGCACTGGTTGCTTGAGACCAGGGAAGTCCTGTGATCTGCCAGCACAGCTACAGGTACCAGCAGTTACCCCTTTGCAGACAGTGACAATATGCTCCTGGACATCTGTTTCCCGTGTTCCATGGCGTGTGCACCTGAGGATGTGGAGCAAGGAGGGCAGCTCCAGTGTGAGGCAGGAGGCCAAACCCCTCAGTGCCACTGTCAGCACACACAACCTCAGAGCGCCAACTCATCATCTGGGAGATCAGCCCAGCCTGGGATGGGGGTGTCTAGTCAACTAATGCCATCTCACTAGCTGCTTAGATACCAGTAGGAACCTTTCCCCACACCCTCCCACACCTCCTTTCCCCAACCCTCGGGCCATTTTTCGTGAAACGTTCAGCTCCTCTCTGACACGAAGAAGGTTTTCAACCTACCCCACAGTCAAAATATGGCTGTTCCCTTATTTGAACAGATCAGAGAGTGAAACCCAGCACCTTCACCCCTGCCAGCTGGGCTGCTGCAGCAGCGGTGCAGCGAGGCTCTGTCCTGCACCAGTGACTGCGAGTACTGCCAAGGAAAGGGACTCAAGGGGGAAGAGTCCTTCAGGCAGTTCCTAGGCTGGAGAAGCAAACTCACCCACTTAAGACACTGCTGCTTTATACAGGTTTTTACACACTTTCCTCCCTGACGTTGGCTGCTCAGTTACTCAAGTTGGGGAAATGCCAGTGTGGCCCATTTTTCCAGAGGCCTGCTGTTAGAAATGCCCCAATTAAACAATCTGATGAATTTCTCCGTCTTTTCCTGCATTACCAGAGTGGATGATAAAAAGACGGTGCCTCTCAGGCTGTTTGACTTGCAGAAAGCACCAGCTCTTCCACACCAGGGTCTTACGTGTACCCTTGGCACGTGCTCTTGAGCCTCGGGGGTTTCCAGAAGTGACAGTCCCAATTCCATCAAAACTGCAGAAACACCTAAAGAAAGGGCAAATGTGATTCCCCAAACCCCAGGGGCTTGTGAACATGGGAGTGTAGTCAATGTAGTCTTGTGCCCCTCTTTGCTAGTTGAATCATGACTAATTTTGAGAAAGACTTGTCAGGGCAGATCACATTGTTAATAGTAGCAACAGCAAACAATTTCTCACTGCACTCCCTTTCTGAAGGTCTAGGTGTAGATGTACAGCCCTCCCTCCCACCCCTCAGATGCAAGGTGCTTTGTGACGGCTTGGTAACAGAAAATGAGGCCTTCCACTCCTTTCTCTTTTCAACTTTGCATTTCAGTAGCAGAAGCTGCTACGGCTGAGCTCCCTTATCCTTTGGGACAGACAGATTTCATCCAAATCTGCTTCAAACCAGCCCCATGGTTCCACAGCCCATTAGTTTCACACTCCATGTTTCCACACCTCCCCGTCCCGGTGCCCCTGCTGCCGAGGCAGCCCCGTGGTGGCACAAGATGTGGGTCTGCCCCAAACCTCAGTGCCATGGGGCGGCCCTGCAGACTCCAGGCCAGAGGCACTGCTGGGAGGCAGATTTGTGACATGGGGGCTGTGCTGCTCCCCCCTCTACCCGCCTCGAGAAGGCACCTGTGGCTCCCACCTTTCACAAGGTGGGAAAAAAAAAGCTTCAGGGAAGGAAGGAAGCAGCCAGCAAGTTGGAGGAGGTGACACCGCCAACCACCTCCCTGTCCCCGCTGCTGAGCTGATGTTTCAGGCCAGCCCCGGCCATCGCTGCCGTGGTGTGAGGCAGGAGAGGGAGAGGGAAACACCAGCAAGGAGCAGAGCTCAGATGGCCTGCGGGAGGTTATCCTGCTGCAGGCAAGAAAAGCAGGGAAATTCCCAGCTTGGGAATAGCCACAGTCAAAGGTAAGTAGAAAGAGAAAGCACAGGACACGTCAGCCATCCCCTCCCGTGGCCAAGCACCAAGTCATCTCTTTTGCAATTCACAATCACTTCCTGGCCACATAAATTCATCTGGGTTCAAACCTCCTGACAAGCTCCACACCCCCTTCAGACACGAGTTCCCCATCAGTCTGAGGAAAGGAGGGGAGACTTCACAGGTCAGCGGGTGAGAGAGGGGAGAAAAGTGGTTTTCTGCAGGTTTCCTCTCAGAAATCTTGTTTCCACACCTTCAGCTTGGCCAGCGAGAGCTCACAGAGAGAGCCCTGCCTCATCGGCAATGCTCGCTGTGCGGCAGGGCTGGCTGACCGCCTCTCCTTTGACTCGTCCCCGTTCAGCTGTGAGGGACCAGGTCCTCACCAGAGAGGGCTGTGGGGAACTCTACCCTCTGCCACGGAGGTACCAGGATGCCAGAGTAAGGAAGGCAGCAGCACTTTTTACCCACAGGTCCGATTCTCTCTTTCTGAACCTGGTTTGCTTCTCTACCAGAAAGAACCACCCCCGGAGGGCGTAGGAAGAGGAGACGCGTCGGTGTCACCACAGTTCCCCAGAGCTGGACACGTGGCGCAGATGGCTCCTGGGCTCACCGTCCTGCGGAACGCCCTTCTAGGAAAGCACATGAAACGCAGCTAAGGAAGCTCCCACAAGCAAAACCAAAGGATTTCTCTCTTTTTTTTGGCACAAGCACGTGGCTTTTGAATCTGCCCTAAAGGCTTCCCAGCCATAGAATACATTCGTGCAAGAAGAAAACGCTGCTGTCAGCAACCTGCTTCAAGGCTAAAGAGAAGGACCGAGGCACCGTGTCCCACCCACCACCTGATGGATGTTGCTCGCCGACGGCACGGCGTGGTTACGACTAACAAAGCAAAGAGGACCCTGACCCCCAGCCCGGGCAGGAGGGTCAGCACCACCTTCAGCTGCCACGGAGAGAGAAACACCCGCTGCCAAGGGGCTCAGCTGCCAGGGAACGGCGGTCAAAGTGAAGCCGAATTTCCCCAAGCGCTGCGACGGTCTCCAGTTCAAGCTCAGCTCTGAGCGAAGGGGCAGCTCCGGCCTGTACCTCGTCCTCTAGCAGAGAAGCCTGACAGCGAGTTACAACAAAGCCAACAAGAAGAGCCACGTCCGTTTTTGTAACCTAGAATTTTTAAATATAACATTTTATTGCTTAGATGGTTTGATACAGAACAACTTTTACGTTTCATTTCGAATTTGGAAGTACTGTACAACTGAATAAAAAGAGGAATAGAAGTACCAAAACAAAGGTGTGATTCTCTGTTCATGTGGCATTAAACCAGTCTTGTACACAATTCGTAGCAGCAGTTTAAAGTTCCCTTTAGAAAAAAAAAACAAAACATATGAATTCTACACATTTATTACTGTTTCCTGCATGGGATGAAATCACTAGGATTAAAGTTCCTTCGTGGAGAGAGAGAGAGATAAGAAAGAGAGAGAGGAACGAGACACACCGAGTGTAGAGAGAAGATGACGAGAGAATCATTCTGAAAATGGCATCAGACGGTCACATACCCCCAAGAGTTATTTATTTCACAACAGCCTCCAACAAGGTTCTTTTCTGGCTTTTTTTTTTTCCTTTTTGTGTTTTTTTTTTCCCCACGCTTTCACAGTCAAGTGCTCGATGTAGTGATTGAATGAATGATCTCAATGGTGAGTAAAAGTCCTTTGCCACTCAAGACAAAAGAATTTCATTTCGGAGNAAACAAACCCGACCAAAACCAAACCATAATAAAAAGATTCAACCAAAAAAAAAAAAATATAATCGTATGGAGACAAATTAGCTGAACATGCAAAACTAAAGCCTACGATTCACCCATAGCTGAAACACATTATAAATTTCACAGTTTAATATTGGGGAGGGAGAGGGAGGAGGGAAAAGGGAAAACGAAAACAAACCCCAACAACAGCAACGGTGTTTTTTTTTTTTTTTTTTTCTCTCGGTCAACAACTCAACTAATAAAATGTCAATAAAATGTGGCAAGACCTTATACTCTACTAGGATATAGATAAAAGGCTAAATAAAGCTTTAAATCAATAGTGATTATTGCTAGCAGATGTCCCGGCAGGCTGCTGGGAATTAATTACTTGCTACATTGTTCTGCAGCATGTAAGTTTAGTAAAAATGGCTTCTCCCCCACAGTATTGCGCGGTTTAGTGTGGAGAGCTGCGGGGAAAAAAAACATAACCAACACGTAAACCAAAACCGAAACAAAAAAAACCCCACATAAACCAAACAAACACACACACAAAAAAAAAAAAGCAGACGAAAACAAAAAAGAAATACCCCCAAAATAACAATAATAATTATTATAATAATAATTATAATAGCAGTAACGATTTGAGGGATGCGCGAGCTGGTTGTAGCAAGTAGAATGCACCTGGGCAGAGCTTCAAACGAAATCATTTTTGTTGGCGACCGATGTCTCTGGCGTTAGCTTCGGTTTCTGAACGGCTTCAAACATCCCTGGTTACAACAAAACCCCCACGGAAAAGAACGACAATAATAATAATAATAATAATCATCATCAACAACAACTGAAAAACCAAAAAAAAAAAAAAAAAA
>WBNH01012116.1:731684-853818 GCA_013401255.1 Urocolius indicus | reverse complement strand
AAAAAAAAAAAAAAAAAGAGAAGAAATCACATATACCTCAACCACTTAATTCTATTCGCAAGAATATTACTCGAGAACGTTTTCTCTTCCTTTGAATTCCGGACAAGAGAGATTTCAGCCTCCAGAAATTGTTTTTTTCGGAGCATTTTTAATATAGATATAGATATATATAGATATATATATTATATAATATAGGCTGGGTCCGAGGCCCACTTCCTCCATGTCTGGTGAGAGCAGGAAAAGCGATTCTTCTGGCGGAGGGGAGGAGAGGGAAGGGAGAGGGGGAAGGAGAGGGGGTCACAGTGCGGGCTGGGCTGGGGGCCGCGGCGGTGGAACAGCACAGTGAGGCTCCGGCAATGCTATTATGGCTCTGTCTGTCCCAGAGGTCATGAGTGAAGGACAACTAACAAACAGCAACAACAACAACGAGGAGGACACAACAAAAACCGCCGGGCGCTCTGGAAGCGACCGATGCCCAGCTACAGTAGGATACATTTCGCGAGAACCCCTTCGATACTGGCGGCTGGAGTGTCGCCTGTCGCCGGCAACAGGAGCCACAGGGAGGAATTCCAGCTGCCAGCATGAAAGGGGTTCGGTTACTGATATGAAATTTAGACACGCGCACACACACACACACACACACACACACACACCCCTCAAGTCTTCAAGCATCAACCCCGAAATCTCAGCAAGAACTTTTTATTTATTAAGTTTATTTTATTTTTAACATGTCTTATTATATCTGTAGCTTTATTACCAGTAGTATTTTCTTGCTCTAGAACACGACAGTAGCAAGCTGACGGTCGGGCTCGCCGTTTCTCCCCTGCTTGCTTTCCACTGGAAGACGGAGTAACTTTGCTCTTCGCTAAGGCACGCTGGGGGCCCCCCACGCGCCCGGCCCCACGAGGCCCTGTCCCTGTGCCCCTCAACGCTGGGCGGCCCCCGCCATAGGGGTGAGGATGCTCGCTGGCCTCGCTCTTGCCCTGCCCTACCCTGCTCTGCGGGGCCGAGATAGGGCTTCCCCTGACGTACAGTAGAAGAGCTGCGACGTGAGAAGAGCCGGTGAAAGCGTGAAGTNAATAATAATAATAATAATATACTGAAGCAAATCAAACATATATAACAGCGGGTGCATCATCTTCCATAGGTTACGTGGCTATGTAACTCTTCTCTGCATACACGCTTGGTCCACGGCGGCCAGGGAAGAAAAGCCCCAGAGATTTAGAAGATCTTGTTTGTTTGTTTGTTTTTGCTAACGCTGCAAAGCGGAAACAAGCGCGAGGTTGAAACTCATTGCTGTTTCTTGCTTTGGGCTTGAACCACTTCAAACACCTTCGGCTGCCACGTTGTTCCAAGGCCCGGGACAAGCTTTAATGCTCCACCACGTGGCAAAAGCGAGAACGTCTACCGAGAAAACAAACCCGATCGATCAAGGTCTCGGTCTGCATTTCCTCTGACTCATCTCGTATGTCATTCACGTAAGTTTTCTTCCAGTTATTGGCTGTGGTATCCAAGGGCCTCCCACCCCCCCACTGCCCCCGTTTCCAGCTCAGAGAACAAACACAGCGACTATCACAGATATACAAGAACAAGCTCACGCACACCAATACAAAAGGTAACATTAATGCTTAAATGAAAAAGGTCCTCTCCAAATAATTCATTAAAATATTAAAACAAAACAAAAAAATCACTTTTTTGGGGGGGGGGGGGGGGAACAAACAAATCTATGATACCAAAAAGATCTAATAAAGTAGTAAGGCACTCAAATCAGTATATACTGTAGTCTCTTGCATTATTATACTGAAAGGCATATGGCACCGCGTCCAGTCTGCCATCCTCTCCCCACGGCTACAAGGTCGCTCTCCCGGAGCCGAAGCCTCCCTCCTGCCGACCTCAGCCCCGTGGGGCACAGCTCCCAGCCAGTCACTCCACCCCCAGGAGCTGCGGCGCGGGCTCTGCTGGGGCAAGGATGTGATGGTTCAGGGGCGACTTCTTATTGTGCATCTCCAGCAAGTCTTGGATGAAGCCCGAAGGCCTCTCGTGCTCGGAGCCGCCCCGAGGCTCCTGCTCTCTGGGCGCGGGTTTCTGTGCGCCGGCGCTGGGCTCGGCGGGGCAGGGGCCGGCTCCTCGCCCGCTCGGCCGCTCCTCTCTGCCGGCCGCGGGCTCCTTCCGGCTTCCCGGCGCGGAGGGATGGCCGCCCAAGGCCCCCGCGGGCTCGCACTCGTTTTCTGAGATGGGGTTGGTGCCGCTGTGGCTGGACTCGTTCTCGCTGTCTTCTCCGCACCTCGACTGGGTCTCCTCCCTGTCGCTCTCCTTGCCGTGGTTTCGGGTGGTTTTGATTTTCTGGTGAATGCGCTGGTGACGAACCAGGCTGTGTTTCAGAGTGAAGGTCCGTTCACAGGTTTGACACTTGTAAGGCCTCTCACCTAGAAGGAAATTAAAGCGCAAGGTCAGACACGCGGTGGCAAACGCGCCCTTCGCTCTCGTTGCAAACAGCGTTGAGACGCTCCGCGCCCTTCGGAAAGTCAACGTGGACGCCACGCTTATGCGCATCTTTTGCTTCCGTACAAGCAAAGTAGCTGATGGCAGGAATGTGGCACAAACGAAAAATCAAAACTAAAGAGTGTCTTGAGATTTCCAGAAGCTTGGCAATGTGGCCCTGCGCTAGGGAGGGAGGAAGGCCATGAGCCCGAGGTGTTCCTTAGCTGCCGCAACTCTTCTGGAAGAGATTTGCAGTTGTCCTCTGGAGCTCAAAAGCCTTGGTTGAAAGCAGCCTCCCCCTGCTGTAGGTCAGGCCCTGATACACACAGAGAGAGAAGACTTTAGATGGAAGGATGAGGATACTGCCCAGGTGGCTGCTCAACAGCACTTAAAAACCCCGAACTGAACTGCCCTGTGAGAAAACATCTCTGTTAGATGGGCAAGGACACACGCACAAGGTAACCTCCAAAGTCGAAGGGAAGCTATCAGGAACTACCTTTGCCAACAACAAGAGCCTCCTCTTTCTGTGAAGCAGAAGGCAGTATGATCGTGCTTCAAAACGGGCACAGAGCAGCTAGACTTGTCAGGCATCCAGGGGACACAGGAGGTGTCTGCTAGAGGTGATCCACATCTACTGACCGAGTGAAAAACGCCTGCCCTGGGATGTTATTTACAGAGCTGCCGGTGTTGCGCAGCGTACTGGTGCTTTAGCACAGGAGCGACGTGTGAAAACCCCTCAAGAAGCTCTTCACGCCCATTCCAGCAATGCCACTTGAAGGACAAAATTCTTTCTCTTATTTCACAACCTTAACCAGAGGAGCAGCTGCAGGCATCCTCTGCTGTAACCGACAGGGAGCCTGCTCCGCTCTCACAGCTGCTTTCTGCCCCCCAAACGCTTGCACACCTTCCTAGGTGGGAGCTCATCAGAAAACCAAGCAACCATCGCCCCACCGGCAGAATCCCCCGGGTGCTGTCTGCCCCTGCAGAACCCACGGTCCCACTCCACTGCTTCACCTTCTGCTTCCGAAAGTCACAAACGATTCCCAAACCAATCGTTACCTTTTTAAAAAAAAACCCCCACAAATCTAAACTGACGTGTAAAGCAACGTTACAATCTGACGTTGTTTTGTGAATATAGGTGAATAAGTGGGAAGAAGGAGCAGGAGAGTCAACCCACAGTACCGGGCTGAAAATGCGTTGATGGAAGCGTGGGCATAGGTGGTATTTACATTTATTGAATTTGGAGAAAGCACTGTCCCAGGTTCCCATTCAACACCTGCTCTGTGTTAAAACATCCTTCAGTGTCAAACAAGAGAAACAAAAGGGTAAAAAGTACCCTGACAAGGCCAGGTAGGCTCAGCGTACAATGAAAACAATCAAGACGTGAGGTATGGGGGAAACCCCACAGGCACACACCATTTAGGGGGTAGAGCTCAGTGATTTAGACATTAGCATCTTCCCCAAGCTTCTGAATCAGTACAAGAACAGGCACACACAGATTCACAGAGTGGTAGGGGTTGGAAGGGACCTTTAGAGGTCACATACTCAAACTCCCTGCCAAAGCAGGTCCACCTAGGTCGGGTCACGCATCCAGGCAGCTCTTGAAAATCTCCAGAGAAGAAGCCTCCACAGCCTCTCTGGGCAGCCTGTGCCAGGGCTCCCTCACCTCAACAGCAGCTTTTCCTTAAGTTTAAATGGAACTTTTTGTGTTCCAGCTTCTTCCTGTTACCCTTTGTCCTGTCACTAGATACAACAGAAAAAAAAGTGCTGCCCCAACCTCCTGACACCCACCCTTTAGATATCTGTAAATATTGATGAGATCCCCCCTCAGTCTCCTCTTCTCCAGACTAAACAGCCCCAGTTCCCGCAGCCTTTCTTCAGAGGAACGATGCTCCAGTTCCCTGATCATCTTGGTGTCCATGTAGCCACGGTACCAGAAGAAAACAAGTCAATTTTGCACTCAATAGGTTAATATTGAATATTTAGAAGGGTAAAAAGCCTGGTTAAGGCGCTAGTCTTTGCTGTCGTCCACCACTGTCAGTTACAGCACAAACGCTTCATTAATCACAAAGACATTTGTCTTCAGCAGAATGCACCTTCAAAAGACACAAAACATCAAACTGCACCAGCTTTCCCACATCAGTGCAGCTCGCTGACAGGTAACATGCATCATTAATGAGCACACATTAATAAGGATGAATGATTAATTCCCCTTTGAGCTGGCCCCTGGCTTCATTTCATTCGCAAAGGACTGCTGCAAACTGTCTATCTCATGAAGCAATCCCACCTATTTCACCTGACAGGTCAAGTCATGGTTTAACTCCCTGCATTTAATCTCCCCTGCCCAAGCCTGAGCCAAGAGCGGGGTGTCTGCTGGTGGCCTCTGGAGCTTTGCCTGTCACTCAAGCAGCAGGTCTCACATGACTGGCGACCGTGCTTAGATCATCAGACAAAACCTTACTCCCTAAACTTTCCCTCACCCATCAGTCTAACTGCATCCTGCCAGGTTTTCTCCACACCTTGTCAAAATACTGGCAAGAGGTAGAGCCACACGCCTTGTGTCAAGAGGGGAGTCAGAAGCTGGACAGCACAACTGCCTGGGGATCTCCACACGTGCCCTCACCTCTCAACTCTGCAAGCAAACGTGGGGGAAACCGGTTTGGGAACCGAATATAGGGCAGCGGTGACAACTCCCGCTCCCTCAGCGGGCTTTGTCTGCAGCACAGGGGCATGGCGGCGGAGAAGACACCTTGCAGACACCTGTAGGACTAAAAGCAGTGTCTCCCAACCTCACGGGCTAGCAGCAGTCGTGTGCCTACGGAGCAGATGCCTCAGTCTGGTGGCAGACCTGCTCGTAAGCTGTTCTGCCCCCGAGCCTCCTCTTACCTGTATGAGACCGCATATGTCGCGTCAGATCTTGCAGAGACCAGAAACGCTTGTTGCACACAGTGCAGACTTTCTTTCTTTTGTCTGCTTTTGCAGTACTCTTAGCCCCATCAGTCTTTGGTTTTTTGTCATCACTGCTCTTCTCAGTGGACTTTCTCTCTGTGCCTTCCCCCTCAGAGATGCTTTCGCTCTCTTCATTCTCCTTTCCTGTCGCCTCACAGTCCACAGGAGACTCCACTACCTTCAAGTCCATCGGAGACTCTTCCTGCTCAAGACCAGTGTCCTGCATCGAGGGAGCTCCTGCATCATCCTGAACGCTTTTGCTTTCATCCTCACTGCTCCTTTCATCCTTTCTGTCCTCACGAGTGTGGGCCTTTTTGTGGCGGCTAAGAGTGCCAGCAAACTTGAAGGTTTTGCCACAAATGTCACAGGCATGTTTCCTTTCAGTCTGAGAACTGCTGCCTGCACTCTGGTCACTCTCTGCCAGCTTGAAGTCCATTAATTTGCTGGCAAAATTGAGGTCAAGACTTTTGTTACTTACAGAATCTTCCTCAGGGCCCTCTTCAAATCCATCCGCTTTTATTTCGGCATCCTCTTCTGCCGGAGGGGAGTCGGCCTTCTGCTCCTCCTTGGGGCCGCACTCACTCTCTGGTAGCTCTGTCCTTTCCTCTGGCTGTTCCTTCTCGCAGGAGGTCAGGTCCAAGACTTCGTTTCCTGTAGCTAGTGTCTCGGCTTCAGGTTGCCTGTCTGCAAGCAAAGAGAGAGAAACTTTTCAGTGGGACGCTCTCTCAGCTGATCGACAGCTACCCAGTGTTGAGGCTGCGCATGACCTGTGCTTCCCGTCAAGCACCCCAACAGATGCTCCTCTCATCTGTGACCAGGGCCAGCAAGTTTATAGCTGAGAAAGTCATCAAAACACCACAGGCCCCAATTAACAAGATGATTAAAAACCTGTAACAAAATGCTTTCTTTTCCAAATTCCACTCGCACTCTTGGCAGTTGCTTGCAGCCGTAATGGCTTTTACCAGGAGCTGAGGTCACTCCTACTGCAAATACACTGATTCCACAGCCACGTGGACGCATCATTTAGAAACCCAGGTCCGAAAACTATGGACACAGATCCGAGTTAATGTACCTCCGCATATGAATCGGGCTGCTTTGTGAGCAGCAGGAAAAGCTTTCCACTGGAACTGTAAAGGCTTCATGCAAGCAACTGATACAATTAAATGTTAAAGGTTGATGCAGTCAGGAACACAGAGGTCAGTTAAAAAAGTTGGGTACACATCATATAAGCAAAAGATGCAGAAGCTCACGCACATGTGGGTCTTTGACACTCACTCTGTGAGACACCATTTGGAACCTAAACGTAAAAGGCTGGATGCAGGAACAGGAAGCATCCATCCCTCATCATTTCCACAATTAATCTGGCACCGAGGCAAAACGCACCTAAAACATCCACCTGAATGACCTCCTCTGCTCCCCTACCAGCCTGCAGCATTCACGCTGCTGAAGATATAACATGGGACCAAAAACTTTAAACAGGTAAGGTGCTACAGGAGAACAAAGGGCTGGAGCTGTGCCCCTCCCAAGCTCTATATGAACAGTGTAGATGTAAACAGGAAAGAATCCAGACTGGATCTGGAGGCCGAAGCTGGCAATGATGCACTGCATGTAACCACATCTCCACCATCACCTTCCAGCAACCGTCCCAGGACACGAACTTCATCAGTTGTGCTCCCTGAAAGTTGAAACTTTCCTTCCCTTTAAATCCTCCGCCCCACCTCCTTCTTGTTGACAGCACGCGGCCGAGGGAGCACACAACCTATCAGGCATTTCAGCATTCATCTTGCAGGGCCGAGAGCTGCTGCTGGGTAACCACGGGGATTTAGAAACTCTAGCAGAACAGTTTAAGTTCTCCGTTTGACAAGAGTGCAACACGTGCTTGTCTCCAAATCGAGGATTTCCCATTACAGGCTTTTTTTTTATCACGTGACCAATGACAGAAGATAAGAAGGTAGTTCCCAAGCACTTAGTAGTCTGAATGTAGCCCTGCGATGTGACTTGCACTGACCCCATCTCCTCACACCAGTGACAATAAATGGCCATTAAGCAGATGCCAGAGCTTAGCAGCATTTCCAGTCGTTGTGGACAATCACTTAATAGAGCATAATCCTCCATATGCCTTTTCTGGGGGGGAGTGGGGGGAAGGTGGAAGGGGAAGAAGTGACCTGTCAAAAAAAATAATCTCACCTTTTAATCAAAACAGATCCATTTACACAGACAGTGGGTTACACAAAAGCTTTCTACCAAGTTCATTGCTCATCTAATTATCTGCCCATTAAAACAGGCAACGGAGCCATGATCTCTGTGTTTATAATGCTAGAGAACTCCAGGATGTGGGCATCTGAAAACAAAGGTCACATACAAGTGCCCTGCGAATCTCCATTTGAATTCTGTGCTTTGACTCATTCATTATCTCTTGGCTATATTAAGGCAAACAAAGGAACAGGAGAAAAAGAAACCTATTACAGAATGAGGTCACTTCTGAAAAATCAAGCTGAAATGCTGGTGCGTGATAATTAAGAGGAATCACTGCTCCCCAACCCAAACAGGAGCCAGGCAGGTATGAGAGGCCAAGAGCCCAGGCACTGTGCGCCTGGTTACACACAGGTAGCTGGGCCCAGGCACATCATTCGGGTCACATCCACACCAGGGAGACATTCAAAAACTATGCACGACTAGGGTTTATTCCACAGGCTGCCTCCTGGAGCAGGATGAGCTCACCAGGAGCACCTCACCTTGGCCCAAGAGCGAGGATGAAAGGAAGGATTAAATGGCAACTGCTGTGACTCCCTGCTGCTGCTGGAAGGGTTCTTGTCTCGCCTCAGCTCTTGCACGGTCCTAACATTCACACATGAACTGTTTCACAGGGAAGAGGAGTTTGAGTTTGGTTGCCACCATCACAAAGATGTGATGGACGAAGAGACAAAAATGGAAAGCCCAAGCGGATCTGAGGCACAAAAGCCTAGAAGCGACACCAACAGAAACCACCTGAGGTGGCTGCTGTGAGCCTTGGTGTTCACCCTCAGCAAAGCGGGGGGCATCTCCTGGCAGGTGCAGGCCACCCCAGCTCCCTCTCAGCAAAGCGAGGATCCCCTCCTCTGCGGGGATGGGCATCAGGCCAAAGAGAGATTGCAAGCGTGGCACGGAGCAGCTCCTCAGGCAGCTCTCTTAGGATGGAGAGGGCTCAACTGCATGAGGAGGCCAGGATGGAGAGAGCTCGTGTTTTCTCATGCCCAGAGCAATGTTTAGTAACTCTTTCCTTTCCTTTACCACACAGAAGACAGTGGATGCAGAGTAAGTTGTTTATTCAACAGGAAATATCAGGAGTGAAGCTAATGAGGAGATTATATACTGGCAGCAGTCAAATAATAGCGAGTCAAAACAAGAATGTCTTAAAACTCCCAAACGCAAAAAAACCCCACAACTTCTGTCTTCAACATGTTGTGTATCATGCACGATTTTCCCATTTTTCCCTAACTTTTTCTTCTGCTACTTCTGGTATTTCCAAATATACTCTTTTTCTTATAGTATACTCATCCTTCAAGGAATCATACTCGAAGTCTACCTCCTTTTCTCCTCTCCTCTGTGCCCTGGGCCTCTCCCCAGTTGTTAATTCTGTCACTGTGTGGCTGGCCCACAATTGCATTTTCCTGAGCACAGCAGATACACTCCAAGAGATAGGTGGTCCTCAGGCAAGTGACATTGCCTTATTAGCATGGGCAAACAAGATGAGGCCGATTTCGTGCAAAACAAACGTGAAGTTGAGACAAAGGGCGAAGGCCACTTCAGACCCTGGCAGCAGGGATGCACACGGGCTTTCTCTTCCGAAGCCGGCTCACCACCCCTGAATGAACACACTCAAATCTCGGGCAGGGACGTAGCCAGGAGCGTGCTGACACTCGTACGTGCTCTGCTGAGCGCTCCTCCTTCTTACCTGCACTAACCAGACCGGCTGTTTTCTTTGTCGAGAAGGAATTTCAGAGGCCCCTTTATGAAACTTCACGCGTATCGCAAAGCGGCAGCTCCTGACTAAGCTGCTCTGCGATTACCCCCGACCTGCGCGGTTGGTTTTGCAGCTGGGGAGAACCTGAGCTGCTTTGCACAAACCTGGCTCCCGGGGATGGGTGAGGATCAGCCCGGCTCTGCTGCAGCCCAGCAGGAATGGCAGCAAGGGAGCTGGGGAGGCGTGTGGGAAACACGGCGGCAGCGCAGCCAGCCGTGTCTGGGTTGGTGGGAGATCACAAAGAGAGGACTGCGAGGGCAGTGTGCCACTGGCAGCCACTCCATTCTCCAGCAGAGGGTGAGGTTTAGCCCACACTGCTTTTTCCCTGCTCACGTGCCTATCTGCAGCAACAGAAACCTTGCCGGCCGTACAGCTCCAGCAGGCTTGTATCCTAAACAAGGAGGGGAATTTCGACTGAGCCTTCAGATCTGGGCAAGCAGCCCCTCCCTCCAACAAGGCTGAGCTCCTCTCAGACATGGAACCCCTGTTTCCAGAATTTTGCTGATTTATGGTGTGGAGCAGTTGCTCATGTCCAAGCAGTGAGGAGCTCAGAGTGCAGGGGAAAAGCCTGTCATGTCTTTCACCCCTCTCCCATCTTCCACTTACTAAGGCTGTAAACTGCTTTCCGGTCTGTTTGTTATCCCACAGATATTTACGCTCAAGGAGTCAAAAGAGTAGGAGTGGAGAGGTCTGCTTGCCAAGGCTCCTAATCACCCTGACTTCTTTAGCAACCATGGGAGCAGAATACACTGTCCTGTCATGGACAAACACGGTTTGTGTCACTTCTCCAAGGCGAAGATAAGAAGGTGATGGTATTTGATAATGTCAATTCTGACACCAGAGTCAAAGAACATGGGGCAAGGTAAGGGAGACACAGGAGATGAGCAGAGAGGTAAGGACACAGGGAGGAAGGCAATACCAAGCATCTACTGGTAGCTCAGCTGCTGCCTCATCAGCTTATGGGAAAAAAATGAACTTCTCAGGAGATATATTCATAAGCAAAACCTCAGGACTCCATCTTGGAATCCAAAAACTTTTCCACTTGCATGAAAGAAACCACTATATTAGCTGTAGCCAAAATCATTTTTCCCTTCAAACTGTGGAAAGAAAAAGCTGTCTTGCTGAAGTCTATTTGCAATTCACGCTGCAGTTTTCAGTCAGTCTAGTCGAGGGACTCCCCTTCATCTTCTATAGGTGGCAAGAAAGAAAGAGGAGAAAACTGCCTTCCTGAACACACAAACCAAATTGCCAAGAGAGACACCAAATGTGGAAAGTTTCAGATGAAAGAGCAGGTACGGATCAAGGCGGCGAGGTTGCCGGTTTGAATCTGTTTTGCCGTGGATTTCTGTTTTCCTGGAACTAAGCTGGAATACAGAGCAGAGCCTGAGATGCTAAGGAGTTCTTAGATAAAACAAGGTGTTGTAATGGGAAATGATGTTGTGACTTTAAAACAAACCTTTGTCAAACATTCCTGACATCCCGAGAGAAGCGTCAGAAAACCCATCACATAAGTAACGCTTCAAACCTGTAGCAGAGCACTGGAAACAGATGTTGTGCAAGCAGTTGGCATTATCAGTCAGATGAGCCAACAATTTACTACTTTCCCTCCATTAACTGAAATAACTCCAGCTGGTCTTAAATATTTTACACCACTAGGTGTCGGCAGTCCAGCAAATTTGGCATTTTTTGGACACCCCCCCCCCCAATGCTGCTGCTTCCTTCCACTCACCAACTCAACTCTTTCCCACCTGTGGAGCCAACCACCAAAATCTTGTGGGTTATCTTTGTCCATTTTTATCGTGAACACCGTAAGACACCAAAATCTAGCCACCTTCATTACCTCACGTGCACACACAGAAGTTACATACTTCACCATCCTGCAGTTGAGGGAGCTTTGGTCATATCCGAGTGCTTTTTGAAATTAAAAGTTTCGAGACAGAACTGGACTACGGTAAATGGAACTGAATATGTCTGGGAGAAAAGAAGAAAAGCAATTCTGGCAAAAAAAAAAACCACCCTTCTTTTTGCCTTTGGCAAAAGGTGCAATCCCACAGTACCTTTAAGAGAGCAGGTGAGGTCACCGATGCAAAGAAAAGTGTTCAGGACTAGCTCTGACTGTGGCTTCCCACGGGCAATTTTTATTGAAGGGGGGACATAACAGAACAGGACAGAAGGGCTCCAAACTTTCAGTTTATGGTGAATTCCACCATTGGACAGAAAGGTGGTTTGATGTGGAGCTGACAAGACAATCAGCAAGTTGTACTCTATCTCGTCAGTATCCTCCAAACAACAAGAGAGACAAAGAACGTCTGGAGAGAGTCCAGCGCAGGGCCTCTGATGATCAGGGGACTGGAGCATCTTCCTTATGAGGAACGGCTGCGGGAACTGGGGCTGTTTAGTCTGGAGGAGACTGAGGGGGGATCTCATTAATATTTACAAGTATCTAAATGGTGGATGTCAGGAGATTGGGACGTCCCTTTTTTCTGTTGTATCTAGTGACAAGACAAGGGGCAATGGAAAGAAGCTGGAACACAAAAAGTTCCATTTAAACATAAGAAAAAACTACTTTACTGTTAAAGTGAGGAAGCCCTGGCACAGGCTGCCCAGGGAAGGTGTGGAGTCTCCTTCTCCAGAGGTTTTCAAAACCTGCCTGGATGCGTTCCTTTATGACTTGATCTAGAGGCACCTGCTTTGGTAGGGAGGTTGGACTGGATGATCTCTGGTTGGTCCCTTCCAACCCCTACCATTCTATGATTCTGTGAACACCTCCAGCACTCTAAGCCAACCCCCAGCAGGAAGCAACTCTTGCTTTACTCTCAGCTGTGGCTCCGGAGCTGCTGTTAAACTTTGCCTGATACTGAAAACGAAGTTCCAAGCCCTTTGTCCTCTAGGAAATGGCCACAAATGTAGTTCAGAGGTACCAACAGCTAGAATAGTTTCGAAAAACAAAAAAAAAATGCTCCACTATGTCCAAGGCTCACATGATTTCTGGAGGGCTTGCACAGCATGGCAGATATCTAGAGCAAAGATGAATTCTGCTAAACGCTAGTTGGAAAATTCACTGTTGAGTGTACTTACTTTGTCAATATTTGCTCAGCTAGCACAGAGCAGTTGTGTTTGACGCCCTCACATTGTGGGCAAGTCTCTTTTAAGAAAGGGATTTTTCCTCAACAAAGTCTCTTTCTGTATTACGTAAGAGATAATCCCTTACCCCATTCCCATCCCACATCTCCATCCATCAACTGGGTTTTGTTGCAAGGGAGCATTCAGAAAGCCCTCGGGAGACAAAGGCAAGGCTGCTTTAACGTGATGAAAGCGAGCAATTCATGAAGTTGCTCCACCATTTCACTCTACGCCCCTCTGTTGGTACAGGCCTCCCCTGGTCTGACCGCTGCAAGCCAGGAGAGATGTCCTCCGTTTGCTTCAGGTGCTTTTAGACCATTCCCTTCCGTTCCACGCAGCAAGGACATACATAGGCCACATCACTTAAGCCTCTCGTCTCTGAATTCTATTCAAAACCACCATCCAGTTTTTACTTTGATTTAAAAAGAGAAACAAACAAACAAACAAAAAAAACCCTCTGTAAACTTGCTCCCGGTGACACTCCATTGAAATGCACCTCCTGTCCTACATCTCATCTTCAAGCTTCGCTTCGTTTATGGCCGACTAAACACCATCCAAGCACCTCCCATAATTCGCTTTCCTTCTGGTGTAAAGTGAAATCTGGATGGTTATTCACTTCCAAGTACAGCCCTGGCACGGGCTCTGTGTGTGAGCCCCAAGCACCCTGCTCATCCGCCTTGTAAAACCAGCACAAAGGCAGACACAACCCCATTTTAAACTAAGCCACAGTTTCAAACTGTGAATTTACTTCCACTGATTTTGAAATCCATTTTTCTTCGACAATGGAGGGAGACCACAAGTCCAAAGCTGTTGAATAATTTTGGACCACGAATAAACAGCACTTGGCGAAGCCAGTCATAAAGCCCAAGCTGTGCTATGAAGTGCAGGTGGGAACTCTAACAGTATAGGCTCCTTCCTTCTTCCTTGCTGTCTGAAGACACAAAGCACCTGACAGCAAAGCCAACTCCAACAAGCGTGTGTCCCCAGCACGTCCCAGGAGACGCTGCCAACTCCACACCTCAGCTGCATCAATGTGCTCTTTCTTTCAGGGCTGTACCACCAGCCAGACCTGGGAACTGATCTCACGCTTTCCGGTCTTTCCCCCTGCCCTTTCTATTTTTCTTTTGGGGCAGCTGGGTCAGCTACAGCTGTGGTGATGAACAGTTGGGAACAGGTTGAGCCAGTACTGCCAAGAAGTGCACTGTGTTATCCAACCGTGGCCCAAGGCTCTGTCTGCTGGGGGCAGGTCGAACCGCTCTGACCAGCTCAGCAGGCTGGTAAGAACAACAACAACCATGTTCCACCAAAGTTCTCCCTGTCCTACGTGCTCTGCCAGCGCTCCTGTGCCCGGCTTGAGAAACGCCTCTTCATCCCTCTGACCAGATGAGCTGCCTTAGGATCCCTCTGACTACAAAGAAAGTTCTTCAACAGACACAAGCAGGACGTCTTAGTTTCATTCTGACCAAAGATCATCAGAGGTGAGCACTTCCACAGCCCTTTCTACAGACTTTTGTTCTGCAAGGGGATCGTGTCATAACAGGAGTCTTCCTCTCTCAGGCTGTAGCCATCTGTTGTCTGCATAGGCTGGATGAGCCCACGTGACACCGCAGATACTGTGCTACAGCCCTGTGAAGTTACAGGCTGTTAACATGGTAACAAGGCAATTTAAGTCTCTCTTCATGATAGGCAAGATCAAATCACGTTGTAACATGTCCCCAGCATGACAGATTTTAATGCCAGACTAGTACTGAGACCTGTATTACTACATTTGAACGTAGGATGTACAAGGCCCATTACTTTATTTAAAGAAGAAGAAAGGATGAGAGAGGCTGGGATAAGAGCAGACTTTCCCAAACCAACTGGAGCTTGGACACGTAAGAGGAAAATCCTGTGCACATATTTGTGCAATCTGATCAGCTGCTGCTCCGAGGTTGAGAGTAACAACTGATTTGTAATTTTAACTACCCTGACACACAGAGCCAACTTCTTGCTGCTCTTAGGTTTGTTAAGCTAAACAACTCTCCTGTGAAACCCACTCAAAGTGACACAACGTGACCCTGCCTCTCCCGGAGGAGTGAACACCTTACAGCAACGGCTCCCTTGTGCAAACACTTTTTAGGCAAGGGCCACGTACCACCATGTGCTGAGCGTCCCTCTTGCATCTATCCCATTTGGTCAGCACAGAAAAAGCCAGAGCGACTGCACTCACCCTTGGTTTCGGGTCAGCTTGTCCTTTCTGACTAAATGGTACTCAGCTGCCTACAACAAAGCCTGCAACGGCTTGATCTGACAATCCATCTCCTCCACTGCTGAACTCTCAAAAGAGAGGTGGCAATACGACAGCAAGTGAGCAGGTAGTGAACTTCTGGAGCTTGATACCAGATGAGGCTGGAGGCAGTCAAGATCAGCTGGTTCAGAAAGCAATCAGAGAGACTTGTAGACATCGAGGCCAAACACGGGTAGCAAAGGGAGCAGGCAAGGATGTGCCCCCTAACACACAACCCTAATGCAGCAGTTGTGGATGCTGATAGAGCATTAAGAGGAACAGGCTTCAGGAAGTGGCCAGGCCCACAAGCTGACCCGAAATAACACATCCTACCAGCACCATTGGAGACACAGGTACTTGTCTGCATGTCCCTCTAATGCAACAGGGCCACTTCTCACACCCTCATGCTTCGCTTGGCTGCAGCATTCCATCTCACCAAACATTACTTGGGGTTGCCATGCTGAACACTCAGGAAAAACTGCCTGTGCTAGCGTGAGATCCAGCATCTCCTTCTTCAGACCAGGAGAATAAGCACATTAATTCTCCTCAGGTAGCAGCTGGCAACTCCAGGTTTGTGCAAATTCAGCTAGATTTTGGTAGAAAGCACACCACCGTGTTTTTGACAGGGCAAGAGCTTCTGGCCTGACACAAGAAAAAAAGTATGTCTGTCTGTCCTTCTAATGTCTAAGAAGAAATTGCTTTTTTTTTTCCCTTTTCCCTCTTCACTGCTTAGTGATGAACTACAACATCGTGACCGCAAGCACCAACAGCAGGCTCTCTCCTGAGACGCCTATCACCTGTGTGAATTTGACACGACCTCCACTGAAGCCACGGGGCATTTCTTCATTGACTGCAGTGGAATCAGGCTCTATACACCGAATAAGCAATCAGTTACAGCAGGAGGAATTTTTTTTCATACCTGTAATTCATTTAAATGGCTGGAACAAGAGAAGGGACTGAGAGCAGGAAGAGCTGAAAGAAAAGCCGGAATCGTGCAGTACAATGACGAAAGGGATCCTGTGAGAATAGTGACTTGTAAAAGGAGATCAGCTTTTGTCACACCTTCCACCCAAAACCTCTGAACACCCCCTTCAACCCCAGCCAGCAGTCTCTTTGATACAACACTGTGGGTACGTATCTCACTTTAATCTTCCCCAAGTCGGTTTTGGTTTAATTAACATCTCACCCCCTGTGAGGGATTCCCCACATCTCACAGGCATCTCAGGCACTGTTTCTTTCTCTTAATTTTCTTCCAGTGCCAACACAATGTTTTAGAAGCATCAAGGCACTGCTTTTTGTAGGCTTTCAAGTCACTCTTTTTAGATGCCTGCTAGGCCAACCTTAAGTTTATGGTTACAATTACCACTACTTTCTGCACTTTTACTTGGCTTCATTCACAATGCAAATACAAAACAGAACTTCAAAGTTGAGCAGAAATCCTTTTGCTTCTTGATAGCCCAATTCCTTTCCACATTTCTTTCAAGCATGCAATGACAGGATTAGCTGGGGATTAATTACTTGAAACTCAATCTGCATCTCAGGTCACAATTTTCTCATATTTCCAGCCTTTAAAACTTTCGTTATCAACCAAACAGTTGTCACACAGACAACTACTTACAACAGGTAAGATATTCCTCATTCCACACAAACGCCCTCGTTGGAGGTCTCAAAACCCCCACATAAAAATCCTGCTTACCGTGCAAACTCCAATCCTCCAACCCCAGTTACAGTCCTGTTTCCAAATGGAAACCAGACTGCTTTCCAAAAATGCCACCTTTTGAAGGCACAGAAAAAGATCACTCAAAAAAAAAAAGCGGTATTCTCTGCTTCCTGTACTGTCCCTTAAAGGCAACGGCTCTTCTGAGGAGGTGCATTTCCTCACTGGAGGGTAACCTAAACACTCAGCTGAAGTGCGATGTGATTTGACTTCTTTATTAACTTTTTCCATTGCAACGGCCATGGCCTGGGTGAAAATACATCTGTGTCTACGTTTTGACTCAGGACTGACTGTGCAACTTTGTCAGCAGCACAGCAGGACTAGCCTAGGCTGTATACTTCATGGAAACCAGCCATTGCAAGGAGGGGTCTTGTCCGATAGAAAGGGTCACCTAAATAACCATGGCACGTAAGAAGATCAAGCTGTCTCCTGCCGCTGTAGTCCTAGTGGAAACACACAGTAAGGACAAACATTGCAAAGTAAAGATGTCTAAAATTTCACTTTGATTAAATCATAAAAGGAAAAAAAAGTGCCTCCAGTCCCCCTTTTTTCTTTTCCTTTTAAATGTCTTGTGTCCTCCAGTCAACAGGAAACATTCCGATTCACGGGCTAGGTGTGACTGTGTTCTATTTATTTATTACTTGATTTTGTTTATGGATCTTTTCTTGTCCAGTTCATTCAAGTTGTAACAGCAAAACAGACCAACCAAACAAAAAACCCCAAATCCTCTTCTGCTATTAAATGTCACTTTCTACAAAAAAAATAATCTTGGGCTGAATAAGATCTGGCACTTATCGTCCTGAAAATATCCTCAAGTGATTCTTTGCAACAGATTTAAGTACTTTATAGCAAACTACTGTCCGAAAAAGACCATTATTTTTGTTTTACATCGAACCTAGCCTGATGCATATGCCATAAAAGGAGCAAAATTAACTGCACCTCCTGCGGGGCACATACTACTTGCTTCTCTAAGAATGAAAAATGTCAAAAAGGAAGAGCAGAAAAGAAAGGCAAATCGAGTTGAACGTGGAAGAGTAAATTAAACTGTAAAGACAAAGAGAAAGAAAGTATTAAAAGCGAGTGTTTAATCATGCTGAAACAAAACACAGGTACTGTGTCGAACATTGTGTAAAACCAGGCTATGCCAAATCTCCAGTGTCCCACTTGTGAGCTTTATATTGAAGTAAAAATCAGTGAGGAGGGTGTATGTTTCTTCAGGGAAATGCTTTTGACCTAAAAAACCCCGCAGCAGTGTTGAGGCAAGAATAAGCAAGGCAAGAATAAGCAAGGCAAAAGCTTTCACCTGGGAGGTTGTGCGAGGGATGTGGGTTACTGGTAGCATGTGTGCTCCATGCTACCAGTAAAGATATTCAACACATGCAGTTTGGAAGCAGATCACCAGGACTCTCATCCTATCCCATTCACATCAGTCTCTTGGCCCCTTCTCTCCTCTGGTCAGGGAGCAGATATCAAGCCCAGGCAATAAAGTTCCTCTTTTCTCTTTACAGTAAGATTAATGAATAGATTTTTTTCTTAACTCAATAAAAATCCAGAGCTATTGAACAAGTCACTGCCTGTGGGGACAGAAATGGTGCCTTGCTCTACGACACTTCTAGATGACTCCATCAGAAAACCAGCTTGCCCACCCGGAACACTAATCCAACCATCTGCTGTAACTATCAGCTGCCGAACTCCTCCCATGCCACCAGCACCTGACACTCACCACAAAAACACAAGGCTTGCTCCACCCGAATGCGTCCTAGTGCTTGCACTGGCACAGCCACCCTGGCCTAAATCTCCTCTACCTTCCCAGCTTACCTTTCCCTTTCCCCTCCAGTAAGCCTCCTCTACACTGATGCCACAGGGGAGCTGCTGCCAGCTCCCAGTTTAGAAACAGAGTGCTTGGTGTCACCTGAAAGGAGATGCCCCAAGGTCAGCCAGAAATTGCTGTGGGGTGGTCCTTCAGTACAAGTCTCCCTCAATGCTGCTCTGATGGTGATTAGGAGAGAGCTCAGCGCTATCATTGCCAGAGTGCACCAACAAGAATCTGTTAACTGCTCCTGCCATGGGATGACCAAAAACTTTCTGTCTGCCAATCCAGCCGTGCTACAGCCACAGCTGTGTGCCTCCCTTGTGAGGATTGCAGCACAAGCCTTCTGAAAGGATAGTGTCTCCTTTCAAGCCCGGTGCTGGTAGGAGAGAAAAGTTTTACTAGCATAATTTGTGGCTGAATGCACTTTCCTCTCTTCATTAAGGGTTTGCACCAGTGCTGCTACCTTGGAAGCCTGCCATCGATAAGCAGGTCAAACCCCTCAGTCTGGGAAAAGCCTCTCTATTGTTTTCTGTCTTATGAACAGTTCTTCAGTGACTATATGTTTTCTTTGGAGAGCTGGGTGTTAGAAAACAATTGATACGAATAAAGTGCTCTCCTTCACCGTGGAAAGTAAATTGTATGCTTAATAAGATGAAATAACTTGTTCTCTGTGGGCCAGAAAACAATAGCCTCACTGTTGTACCGATACCTTGCAAGTTATGTCCTCGTGTCACCCAAAGCAAACTGCAACAGGGACTGCTCCACAGCTCAGATTGCCTTTAAACCTCTTAGCTAACCTCTTTTACCTCTTCAGGTTTCCCTCTTTAGCACTGGCATGAATCAGTTGCTTCAGGAAACCTCAATTCCTTCAAGAAAATTATCTTTTATAAGGCAGTATTCAAGTCCCCTATGTTTCTGACAAATATCCCTAACTTCTGCTCTTTACACCAGGAGCTGAGATTGCATAATAAAACAAATAATATCAATGATTATGACTGACTCAAAAGGAAGCAGAAGCAAGTAGATCTTTGTCCTTTCTCTCTCTCTCTCTGAGCAAGATGAGAATCTGCTAATTACCTTATTACAGTGTGGGTGGAAAAAGGAGTGAATTCAAATCAGCACACTATTCAACACAGTATTTTCTTTATAGTAAAGCATGAGAAACAACCCCAAACCTAGAACAAATCTCCCTCCCCAATTCCTCCTTTGTTTACACCAGGTCTGAGGTTACTTACACAGGGGCACAATATTAAAGTTTCCATACACTTCTCCCATGCCTTTGGGTGTAAACCCACCTTTCGTTGTCTAGCACTAAGAAGAAGTATTTCCTAGAGGCAAGCTACTTTGTAATGCTCAGGATGGTGTTTCTCACATCCTCCTTCTTTGATCTGTCAAATGAAAGCCACCACAAGAAAAAAAAAAAAACCCTGCTAAACACAGTATTATTTTCCAGCCACCATTCTGTACTTATTTGCTCTCTGATGGTTATTTTTATCATTACTGATGCAGACAAACAGCCACTCGAAGGAGCCAAACAAACCATGTAAAACACAACGAAACACTCAACACACACACACATGTTCACCTTCAAGATAAGACAATAACAACACGTTACCTGAAACCAGAGTCTTTTCCCAGGAACGCTAAGGTATGCCACTGAAGTCAAACGGGCTTCAGCAGTTTAACTTGCCCCCTTGGTCCTCAAAGGCACAGAGACTATTCCACTGCTGAAAAATTTACCGCCACCACTACAGCACAGCAATGGCTAGGGAACTTGCAAAATAACAAACAACGCCATCAGAGAGAGGAGAAAAAGGAAAGATTCCTCCAAGGGAAGGCCCTTCCATGAGGAACATCCTCAGGGGCTACAGTTCACCATTGGCACAAGGCACTCTTACCTGTGTGCGTGAGCATGTGCCGCTGCAGGGAATTTACCCACGGAAAGACTTGAGGACAGTAAGGACAGGGGATGTTTTGCAGGCAGTCTGAGTAAGCGTTCTTCCTTCTCAGCAGCTTATCTTCCGCAGCTTCTTTGTCATCCTTGCTTGTTCCATTTCTGCCGCTTTCTTCCTTGAAATTGTCAGTGGACTGCAGGAACGGGCTAAACTTATTAGTGTCTGTGGTAGCCAGCATCTTCTCTATGCTGGCAAACTCCCCGCTTGACTCCAGATCCACACCACTGCTAAGCTTAGGCTTATTTTTCGTTCCTTTCTTTCTACCTCTTTTCTTAGTCAAGCCGGCGTCGGCACGGGGAGCCTGCTCTGGGTCACAGGCCTGAGCCAGGTCACCGGGCAGGCCGGAGTCTCTCTGAACGGCGGTCATGATTGTCACCTTGGCTTTGGCGTTCCCTGATTTGTCACACCCCGTGGAGCTGCTCGCTGCCTTGGGATTGGCGTCTGCAGCCTCCGTTTTCAGCAAAGCGGGAGCGGAAGACACAGAGGAGATGATCTGTGCAATGGAAGCCAACGGCGGCAGCTCTTTAGTTGCTGGAGGCTTTGGCAAGAGAGGTGGCGGCGGTGGTTTAGGCCTCAAGGGTCTCAGCAGGGCAGAATTGCCAAGGAGAGACGGGGAAATGATTGGGACAGTCAAATGCAACGAACCTTTCAGTGGCTGGGGATGTCTGACAGCCTTGTTTTGCTCCGAGTTCCCATTGGTACCAAAAACCAGAGGACACTGCAGACAGTTATAGGCTTTATCGCTGTTCCCAGAAGCAGACAGCTCTTGGTTCCTGGCTTCACACGGGATGTCATCTTTATTCTTCAGGGCTTTGGGGATGGACAGGTCGATAGGCTCCATGGAACAGTCGTAGAGGGACAAGGGAGAAGAGCCAAACAGGTTCTCCTGCTTCACTTGCATGGCGCTCAGGTTTTTGTTCTTCTGAGAGAAATCCAACGGCTCGTCAAAATCCATCGGGAAGTTCCCCGTGGGCTCAAGTTTGATGGGGACGTGAGACGAGGTCCCGAGCAAGAAGCCGTTCTGTGGCTCCAGGAAAGGCGTCATGGGCTTGCGGTCCATGTAAGTGCTGTCCTCCAACAATTGAGGGTCCGTCTGGCTTTCCTGGGCACTGCAGTCCACCACTAGGATGTAATTCTCAATCTCCCTCTCTTGCACGTGCAAGTGCTGCTTGAGGATATGGTGAATGCAGTTCCTCTTGGCCGAAAAGGCTGTGCCACACTCCTTGCACTCAAACGGCTTCTTCTTCTGGCAGCCACTGTGCGTCCTCATGTGAATGCGGAGGGCCCGGTAATGCTTCAGGTCCTCTCCACACAGCTTGCACACAGTGTCTGGGGAGCAGAAGGCATCCACCATCTCCGCAGCGTTGCTGGTGACATATTCGATGTTCTTCTCTATATCCTTCCTGGTCACTTTGAGGTGCTTCTTTCGCAGGTGCCTCTCGCAGTTGGCTTTCACCGTGAAGGGGTAGTGGCAGATTTTACAGATGTAAGGCCTCTCCCCGCTGTGCGTCCGCAGGTGCCGGATCAGCGCCGCCTTGTCAGCTGCGATGTAGTCACAGATGTTGCACTGGTACGGGGAAATACCCAAGTGGGAACGGATGTGAGCTCTCAGGACGCCAGAGAAGGCAAACACCTGGTCACAGAAACGGCAGGGGTACAAAACTTTCCTCATGGTTGGGGCTTTCTTGTTCGCTGCCCCTGCGATCATGGCTTTGAGGTCTCCTTCTGTGACCTCTTGCTTGATCTTGGCTTCCATACTCAGAGGCAGGAGAGCTTCGATGATGCTGTCCTGTTCCAGCTGCGTCTTCATCTCGTGCTGAGTTAGAGGCTCCACTTTGGGTTGCAGGAGTAACTGCGAGGAAGGACTTGATTTGGCTCCTGGCTGGGAGAGGTGAGTGTTGGCGGAGGACTCCACCGAGTTCTTGATCAGCCTCAGAGGGGGAGGTGGGAGGCTTGGGCTGATGCAGCCAGGGGAGGCTTGCTGGGCACTGATAAGAGGAGGAGGCGTAGAGGTTGCGACGACTGTTCGGGGCGTTACCAAAGGCTTTGGCTTCAGCGGTGGCATATGCTTGAAAATGGACTGCACAGGGACAGAAGGTGCCTTAGAAAGTGGAGGAAGACTGATTTGAGGAGGTGCGGAAGAAGCCATCTTCAAGATCTGCTGAATGTCTGCCAGCTCAATGGCAGACTCATTGGAGATGGGTTTTACCACAATACTGCTGTCAGGCTGGATGATAAAACCCTTCTGGAAAGGCTGCAGCGAGAGAAGCTTTATGTTTTCTTTCGTAGGGGGAAGGACTGAAAATGACCCTCCCATAGAGACAGCTTCCAGAGGAGAGAGGCTGAGCAGACCGGTGCTGCCAGGTTCCTGAGGTAGGTTACTCTTCAGTGCTCTGAGCCGTATGTCTTGGACCTCATCTTGTGTATTGTCCTCCTGCTTCACAGGCTTGATGTCTTTGGTGTACTGTAGGCCCAAGGACGCCATGAAGGCCTTCTGGTCTGGGCTCTCACTAGGTGGGGTTTTGGGCTGTGGCTTGTGCTTATCTTTTCCCTGATCCAGCACGTGAGTTTCCGTGTGCAGTTTGAGCGCCGAGAGCATAGGGAATGCCTTGTTACACGTCTCGCAGATGAACCGATGGAAGTCACTGATGCACCTTCGCAAATTCGTTTCACACCAGACCTGCAAGACATGCAGAAGGATTTAGAGCAGACATCTCAAACTGGAAAGGTATCACGTGCTGCTGCAAAACAAAACCAGTCCACTCTCTCTTCAACTGCCCAAGCTGAGGAGCTCGGAGCAGCCACCGCCTACCTGGGCATGGAGAGATTCCTGCTCCACAGCCTTTAGTCACCTCAGGGGTTTATCTGAGCTAGGGGATGATTCTCCAAAAGTTCCCTTCTATAAAGGCAAACTTCTTCAGAAGGCTATTCAGACTCTCCCAACACTCTTCCGTCCTGAACTGCCCTTCCAGAAACCTCTCTCACTTCACTAACAGGACAAGAGCCTCAGCAGACTACACAGCAAACTTTACTAAGCTGGGCAGTAAGGCCCAGCTTTAACTTTGTTACTACAGAGAAATTGAGAAGAAAAAAAAATAAGCCATGCATGAAGGCAAAACAACATAAACTAAACAAAATAACGCCCCTCAAAAGCAAATGAACAAAATGCAGAGCTCAAAGCACAAAAGCTTTTGGTTGGTGAAGTCAGATTACATTTACTCTCCCAAGAAAAATGCTAAGCTCACAAATGGGTTTTACACCTGTCCTTGAAAACGATGGGTTCAAATAGCTCATCTGTTGCAAAGGCTCCGTATCAATGAAGAGCACAAGTGATAAATTAAGTAGGAGGCTGTCAAGATCTTCAATGCTCTACACACACTTTGTTGAGCTATTTCATAGGCCTTGCCTCACAGTGCAAGTAAATCATTACAAAAAGAAGGTCCAAACATTTAAATCTCTTAGTAACTTTGAATGTCTGACATTAATTACAAACCAAACAAACTCAAGTTGTTTAAAAAGTTCTCTCTCCTGATTTTGTAACTTTTAAACCAAAACTCTGTTAAGAGTTACAGGATGACCTACATGCTCTCCTGGACCAGCAGCAAACTTTAGGTCTGTAACCTTGCAGCCACAAGAGCTGGAAATCAATGTTTTAATCCAAGTAGAGTACGAAAAGTGCAGATACTGAATAAGCATGATCCCGCTGGACTGCTGAGTTTTTACCTTTTGTTTTTTTGTTAAAATAGATAAGCAACTTCATCCAGACCCAAATTAAGGCAGGCAAAGTTTGACAGAGGGAGGAATGATACCACCCAACAGCAGGCTTTGTGGCACTCAGAAAAAACAGTCACTACCTTCCTGCCTTTCCCTAGCCACTGTGCCTCAAAGGTGCAAAACATTCAAACCTCATGTAAGGAACACAGTGGAAAGGTGCCTGAGAGTGTTTTGTGAAGAAGTCAATGAAGATGTCACAGTTCAGTTAGTAAGGGGACTTCCCCAAGTTTTTTTGGTGACGATATCTTTCACACCACAACTACCTCCTTGCTACAGTAAATTACAATAAATAACATCTTCCTTACCTGCCCTCCCTATTGATTTTAGATGTGGGATGGTTTCGGGAAGGAGAGAACTAATGTGCAGGTGGGAAGGGGCAAGGATCTAATATTGCCCAAGTTTTCCTTTAAAATATATTTACAGATCTTTACACCAATAGTTATCCACTGGAATGCTGGAAAAAAGAAAACAACAACCCAACCCAGGTATTCTTTAGACGAAAAAAGAAGAAAAGGAAGGCAGAAAGTGTTTGAAGCCTAGACAGACAAGGGTAATGCATTTCCCACAAAATATTCTACATCCAGTCTCCGCCTCATCAAGCACGAAGCTTTCAATGAATTCAGAAGCTACGCACTGTAATCAGCTGGGGGTAGCTTGAGCTATGAAAAACAGAGAGTACCTGAGAAATGCGAGGAAACTTCCTACAGGAGAAGTCGGTGAATCCCAAGTCATGGAAGCCTGCTGGGATCGAAGGGTTGTTCTGGATGAAAGGCTTTCCCATGGGATCTCTGGGAAGCTGCTTGTGGATAACTGCATTATGGCGCAGTAAGCCCCGGTGAGTACGGAAGGTAATGCAACATATGTCACACCTGCAAGGGAAAGGAATAAACCAGCAATGACTTACTGACTGCTGCAGACCGAAGAACTAGCATTCTTCTTATGTTAGAAGACAGCCTCCTTCCTCTCACCCCATCACACTAAGAACCTGCTAAACGCAAATTAAAGCCACAGTGCCTCACAAAACTGTCACAGAAAGGCCGTTTCAATCAGTCACTTTCTGCCAGTTTCTGGCTATCACGTTCACTGTAAGCACACTGCACACGAGAATGGAGCATCCCACGTGGGCAGGTGGCAGCGGCAGCTGAGACCACAGCCTCCTGACAACCTTCTCATTATCCAACATAAAGTATGTCAATGGCCTTACAACATTTTCAATTCTGCTAAAAAGTACTACTAAAAGGCATTTTAAAAACATCAGTGTCAAGGAGACACTAAATCAGATCGAAGTGGTGAGCAGCTGCAAGTACATAAATAGCACCTTTTTTAACTGCTGCCTAAAGCATATACTACTGCACATCCCTCAAACACTCAGGTATGACATTTTCTCCACATTGCCTTCCCATAAACTTTCACTGATTCTTCTAAAAGTTTGTTATTGAGACTGTAACTCCCAACGTACCCCAAACAACTCATACAACACAGCCAGTGTGCTCCAAAACAAAACACAGAAGCGAGGCCCTACTCACATTTTATTGCTACCATCTCTTGTTTTACAAAGTCATCAAATATCAAATTCAGCTAAACCAAAATTTGTCCCATAAAGCACACCTGGGTTAAATGACTGAAGGTACTGGAAATGCAGCTATGCATTTGGCTAATAAGGCAACAAACAAGCCTAGTGAACTTTAAATATTTGGGATTTGAGCTCTTTCAGCATGACGGGTCATGTCCACTCTGCATTCAACAAGTGACACATAGTTTCACTCAGCATGGTTCCTTGTGGTTACAGCTCCAGCTTGCAACCAAAGCGTGGGTTTCAAGGAAGAGAACACCAGTGAAATGTGAAGCAGTCTAGATTTTGTCATTATTATATGCACAAGGGGTTTTTCACGTCTCACTTTGCCTTAGTTTCCCCCTACTGTCTTCTCACTCCACATCAAGGAAAAGGACATGTGCCTACTCATTAAAAAAACATCCTGCAATTAGAAATGACTTCTGACAAAATCCTGAAACCACTCCCTCCCTGTCCTGTCCCCAACAAACTCCCATTGTTGTTCTTTTTATCACTACATAAACTTCCCCGGACCTTTTTTATTCCCTGAAAATGAAGAGATAACCAAGGCACCCACAAAAAAAAACAATTGGACTCAGTCTGTGAGTGGTGAAAGAAGGAAGTGTGAAGTATATGTAACAAGGCATTTGTTATCACGGTACCCAGAAGGCCGGGACATAAATACTACGCGCCAGAGGTTTAATCTGTTTTAGCTCCTCTGTCAATCCCCTCGCATCCTACCTTTGTAACTATGGCCGGCGTAGTCCCCGCAATCTCATTAAATACCGAACCAATGCCATTTACAAAGCAAATGTTTACTTGAAGAGGTCTGCTAAATGTGACAATAATCTCAGGGGTGAGGGAAGTGGGCAGAATGCTGACACATAGTGCTCCCCAGCCTCGGGACTTACGGCTCTCCTCCAGCTCATTTGGCAGTACCTATTCAGTGAAGCTTCAGCTTTCATCTTCAGCAAAAACAAAAACACCCCAACCACCAAAACCTCTGGGGGAAGGAGGGCATCAAAGGGTTAGAGCAACTCACCTGAAGAACTTGCAGGCTATTGAAATAAATTCTTTTTTAGAGGTGACGAAAGCATCTCGTGTGAAAGCAAGCAGTGCTTCAGGCATGCTCCTTCTGGTACGTCAGCACCCCGACAAGGAGGGCTTGCAAGCAGCACTCTTGCATCCCCATGAGCATCTGGCGGGCTGTGGGGCTGCCTGTTCTACAGAGGGACACAGACCTCCCCTTGAGGTGTCCCAAGAGAGCTCTGGGGCCCCCAGTGTGCCTGGACTCCGCTGGACCAGTCACCCAATCCAGTGGCTGCTTCCCTTCCTGTGTGATGGGGCAGGCACAGGTACCATTGATGGCGCTGCAGAGCTACTGGGAGAGCTGGCAGTGGCCAGTACCCCCAGGATGTAGGCTGAGTGGGAGTGAGCACTCCTGGGCACACAGGCAGACTCCCTCACAGCGGGGAGGTGTGCCTTGTCCATCTTACACTCCCTCCCTCTCCTCTATCACCTGTGTAACACACACTGTTTTTAAGCACTGCTTTATCTAGGGCTCCCCACAAGAGCTGCACTGGGGTATAAATCTTTCAGAGCAGAGACCTGTGTGAAAGTCCTTCGTGGCACACCTGTATGACTACCACACCTCAGGACAGTCAAAATTTGCTACTTAAAAATGGTGTTTTCCATGCAAAGGGAACGGTCTCTCCTCCTCCCAAACAAAGTGTATCTTGAAAAAGGAATATGTACTTTCTGTCTTTCGTAGTGCATATAATTAGACACCCCTCTGTGTTTTCCTTCCTTAGCCTTCAGTTTTCCTTGCTGTGAGTGAAAAAGCAGCAGGCAAGAAGACAAAGTCAGGAAAACGATTTAGCTCTTTTCCCATTTGGTCAAAAAGAAGCTCCTGGCTGAAAAAAAAAAAACAGGAGAAACATCCAGATAAATCATGCCTGTCATCGCAAGACGCAGGCACTCCAGGGAATACAAGTGCACCGTGCCCTGGCTCAGCACCTTGCCCGGATGTCACAGTTTACACAGCACTGCACTGGAGCTGGAGCTCAGCAGGGACTCCTGGGTGCCTTCCCTCCCTTCCTCCACCGTCCAGGCGCACCTGTGAGAGGCGGCCACAGTCTAGAGAGCTTAAAAACAACCAGAGAAAAGCCCTCCCTGAAGAAGCATGTGGGACAGGCCGCGTGGCGAGGCAGCAGCTCGGCGTGCTCCGGCAGCCAAGCTGGCACCCTGCGCCCGCGCCGCTCGCCAAGGACAGGGGAGGTCACTGTAAAGCCCTCCTGATGCTGAGGGCTGCCGCCGTGCCGCTGGCTCCAGAGGGCTCGTAGGCCCTGCAGACCTCACTTGGGCTTGTCAGTCTTCTCTGGGGATGCAAGCTATTTAAAATACACAGCCCGTTTGCCCAGGAGTGCGTATGCTGGGGGTTTTTTTTCACTTGCATGTGGTTTTGTTGAGCTCTCTCCCCCTCGCCTCGAGTGGGAAGGGAGTCCAGTCCGAGTTTCTCTCAAATGACACGACTTGAACTTCAAACACAATTAGCGATGCAGGTGCAGACATGGACGTGTACCATGTCCAAGAAAAACTTACAGGTACTAAGCTTCAAAACCTAACTAGTTAAGGCAAGCATCACGCTGCATTGACTAAGGCTTGTGTCAAATTAAAATGGAGTAAGGTGCCATGCCTAACAGTGCCTTAGCTAGAAGCATTAACCTTTTTTAAGGAAGCTAAAGCATTAATTTTTCTGTTTTGTCATCTGTGCTATTTTCCACCTTCATTTAGTACCAACATCTAAGGTATTTTTCAATCTGAAAGTGCAGTCTGAGGAGGACAGGAGAAAGGAATCCTAGGGGAGTCGAATGTTTTTTTCATCTTGTTTAAGTCGCTTAAAAAAAACCCAGTTAAATAATTGTGGAAAGTCTGAAAAGTCCAGCATATCAAATAAAGCATCTGAAACATATGGTAATACTTTCCTCATGATGATCTTTAAAAAGAGAAACCAAACCAAAACACACACACACACACAAAAATCTCTGTCTCCTTACAGTTTCACAAGTCTGCTCACGTGTGGCGCCAAGTCAAACACGGATGGTATGGCTGTACAGAACAGAGATGGGAACAGGTTCTGAGGTTGTCAGCAGAACAGGCAGAGCAACGGCTCAGCACCTGAGCCGAGACAAAAGCACTGTACTTGCAAGGTAAGTTTCCAGATGTAGCAAATAAAAGCTGCTGCGTTATCATGCGATTGCTAGTCTTGGCCCCAGTTTTCCATTTTTCTTCTATAAACACGATTACAGAGCAGAGCAAAGAAAGCTGTTCAGTTCCAAGCACACACATCTGACTATAAGTAAAAAGGAAAGAACTGCTTTTAGCAGCTAAGACTGCTTTAAAAGGAGCTTCGTTCTCAACCGCCTTTACATTTCAGAGCCGTTCATACCTGTACAACACAAGCGTAATGCTCTGGCTCTGGCTCGCTGGCAGAGGGGCACAAAGCAAGTGGGTGAGAGAACAGAACTGCTAGAACACAAAAGCAGAACTGAAACGTAGCTGTGATGACAATGCCATGACCAGGCTGACCTTGGTGCCCAGGCCACACATCACATCGGGACAGGCTGTTTGATTATCACTATACCATTGCACATTTTTCCTTTTCCTTTTTTTTTTTTTAAATGCAGACAAGGCCTCTGTGTAAAAACACACCATTAAAATGCTTTCTACTAAAATAAGTTAGCATTCTTGAATTCCATAATGCTAATTAGGATATAAAAGCATTTTAACAGGCTTTAAGAAACAGCCAGTGCTTTGTGCAGCTTGTTCGAGAGGCAAGCCAGGATTTGCTACACTCAGGACAAGCAGCACCTATGCAAAGAAAGTTTACGTAAGCCATGCCTGCTGCCTCGCATTCTGCTCTCCTCTGAGCCAGTTCGAATCTGTCAGCAATGGAAATAGCTTTAATTCTTTAAGAGAAGCAAAGACATTTTAGAAAGGAAAATACGGAACCAAATTTCAAGCAAAAGACTTGAGTCTTGACTTTCACTAAGGGTCAAACATTCTGCAGTCAAACATTCAATCCTTCCAAATTTTATGTTTCGGTAGTCAAGATGCAAATGCCAAATATTTACATCCATCATTTTGTTACCGAGAAATTAAACAAACGCTACGCTGTGCATTACCTGAGACAGGAGGTGAAGTGACATTTAGCATTATTTAGCATTCTTCTACTTATAGTTCTGAAGCCACACATGAGCAGACCAAACCTGAAGTTTTCAGCCGTGGAACTCGTTACGTCGCCCATGTTTGGGACGTTAACAAATATAAAGAGCGTTAATTTCTAGGCTTTTTCTAAAATAAAGAGCATGGTACCACTTTGTTCCTTTCCTGTCTGACTGCTGCAAACAATAGCAAGGAAAACAAAGCACGAATGAAACATATCCTGAGACAGAAGTCATTCATACGCTGTTATGTTTTTAAGTCATCCAAGTTCTTCCACTGAAATACCTAATAAGTACCAGCTATGAATTTCTACCTTTGTCACTGTCATTCTCCTTTCTCTCTCACATTATTTGCAGAATTCATGTGTGCCTCCTTACGAGCACAGAGAATCCTACACTGACCTAAAAATAATACAACTGGGCAGAAAAGAAAGATGGGTGGTATTCTACTGTTGACTCATGTCCACACCAGAGAAGGGAGCAGCGTTCCAGCTTCTGCACCAGTAACGTGCACTGCAGAGGAGGCTGGCAAGGAGTGGGAGATGCAGAAAGGATGGTTTTAAACGTAAGGACTTTCACCATGGTTGGAACCTAGCATGTTACAGTTGTGTTCTCCTTCAGGAAAGGATTCCTTTGCTTCACTGTCACTTCTTCTGGGGCAAAGCAAAGGAATGGAGACAAGAGAGACAGTAAATTTGTTTCTGCTCCTGTGCAACCCCACCCAGGCCCAGATACTCATCTCCTTTTGGATGAAAAACTCTTCCTGGCCTCCACACCCAGGGCCCTGGGAAATAACATCCAACAGCTGCACTAATCTCTCCCACTTGCTGCAGATGAGTGATGGAAAAGCAGCAGTGCTGTAAATGCTGCTCTTGCTTCCCTCATGGGGATTCCTGTGGGTCCTCCCGCTGTCCTGTGATGACCGTTCCAGTCTCCTTTGCTCGCAGCATCAGAGCATGTCTGATGCTGAAGGATCTGCTGCTCTTCCATCTGCACCTTGCCCAGTGCTATGGGTCAGGGCTAAAACCACAAGTGGCACTGGGAACCAACTCCCTGCTAGGCACAACAAGCTGAAGAGACTTCCCTCCCTTCCCCAGCGCACAGGGGGAAAGAATCATGGAATCGTTACAGTTGGAAAAGACCTTTAAGATCATAGAGTCCAATCCCTAACCTCACACTGCCAAGCCCATCGCTAAATGAAACCACATCCCTCAGCACCTCATCTATGTGTCTTTTGAATATCTCCAGGGACGGTGACTCCACGATCTTCCTGGGCAGCCCTTTCCACTGCTTAATAAACCTGTCAGTGAAAAAGTTCTTCCTAATGCCTAATCTAAACCTCTCCTGGTGCAACTCAAGCCCATTTGCTCATGTCCTGTTGTTCATTGCTATAAAGAAGAGATCAACATCCACCTGACTACAACTCCCCTTCAGGTCATCAGAAGTTGGGTGCACACTGCTTCACCTCCTCGGCAAAGGCGGAACTTTTAACTTTTCCTCCCTCCCGCCTCCCCACTGGCTGCCTGACTGTTACATCGCTCCCTTTAATCCTGTGCCTCAAAGAAGCCATCCCTGGGTGCAGCAAAGGCTGAAACCCCCGCGCCTGCTCTTCTATTAATAGAGGGATGCACAAGGCTGTGTGCATTCCTACAGCAGCCTGGTGGTCCAGGCGAGAGCAGTGCCGTGCAGGAGCCAGGGCAGATCAGATATAAACCAGGGCGATGGCGTGCTTCGGAAACTTGTTGGCACGCTGCAGAGCCAGAGTCCCTGCCACTGTATGCTGACTCTCACAGCCACAGTAACTCAAGGGAAGTTAACTGCTGGAAGGTGTAATAAAAAGGCACAAGCCATTCTGTGTCATCTTTTAACTTTCTTTGTGTGTGAGCAAAGAAAATACAAGGGGGGAAAAAAAAGATTTTACTTCTTCCCAATGCTATAATGAATTGCACTTCAGCAGTGCCAGATGTAGCCACCTCTGCCCCAGTGGAACAGTAGCATACTCTACCATTTACTTCAACAGAACTAACATGCAACTAAGAACAAATAAAGGGAAAACGGGAGATGGTCTGCAGAGACTTGCACAAACAAAGCAGTTCATTCCTCGTAATGTCCTTTTCACTAAATAAAGGTCAAAGTTTTAAAAAACAGAAGTGCCAAGAAATTGGCTGGACAGAATCACGGAGCAAGAGTTGGAGATCAACATAAGCAACACTGAAGGGTATAATGACATGGGCAAGTGTGTCTGGGGGAAAATAAACCCAAAACATGACCAGTACAATTCTCTACAGCTACTGAAATTGGAAGCTGCACAGCATCCAGAATAAATGTCATTATTTGTGCACACAACCTCAAGAGGACCTTCTGGTATCCTTTTGGGGTCAGAAAATGAAAGCACTTCCTACCTTCCAATACATCTTTCAAATATGGAAGCTAAGTACTTGTGTCGTTTTAAAACTAATGGTAAGAGTTAAAAAAAAAAAAAGCTATTTCTGTCTACCACATTGCTTTTCACAAGTAACATAAGACAAAACACATCTACAGGGGTTTGTCTATCCTATAACCATCCTCTGATGACAACAGGGATCACAAATAGCTGCAGCCCAATCTGGACTGAACACTCTTGCCCTTATCTACACTCGCAGGTAAACTATGCTCAGCATGCAGACGTGACTGCTAACATAATAACAAGCAGCCAGCAGTTTGAGAGAGCCTGTCTATAAACTGGTCATCGGGATCAGGCAGGCATGCTAATAACCTGTTTTGGGCCAGCCCTGCATTCCCTTTTACAAGATATCTTCTACAGCCAGCTTTTTGCATTTTACCCACTTTTCTATTCTCACAACTGAGCTAAGATATTCAGCACCACGTGACACACCACAGTTTCACATGAGAGCATCACTTCCAGAGTCCATTCATTATCTGGTATTTTTTTGATTCCCATTCTCCTCACACAATGAACTCCCTGATGTGAGTTGACCACTTCTAGGCCAGCATTGGCCTTGTCCATTCTCAGATGTTTCCCATCTCTCTTTTCTGTATAGAATCTTCAGAAAGCATTTCAATGCAGTAGTTCTGGTCTGTTTCTGCAAGCCAGCATACAGTCAGATGCTCAGCCCACTGATTGTACCTCTCTGTTTGCTCAGCAAAAGGATGCATTCACCAGCTTGCTTGCACACACTCCTCTCTGGTTTATCAACATTAAGAGCTGCATTGTGGCACAGCACATTTTTGGTCCTAGCATTTACCAGAGCTTGATTTCATCATCACCAGCTGGCTCATGGATCTCTGCACTGAAAATGCTGCCAACGGAGACCAGGATTTGGTTCCCAGTTGCTATCAGCGATACACTGAGCAAGCAGTTTGCAGAGCAGAGCTCAGCTGCACCACCAATGCCAAACAACTGACTCTTGTGGGCCTCCATCCTTGGCTATAACAAGTCTTGCAGTATTGACTCTAGCAGCAGTTCCCACCTAAAGCATCCTTATTGGTTCAGCCTCAAACAATGACTAAGAAGGGCCAAAGCCCTTTGGTTTTGTCAAAACCAAAGCTCAAGGAGGTCCATGAACATGTCTATGCTGCTGTCTACATCTCTCAATACTCAACAATCACGTAGGATACAACCACCTCACAATTATACAGTTGCATTAAAAGAGCACAGCGTTTCGTATTTTGAAGGAGGCTTATCTATGTGCACACCAACAGCTGACAGAGATTGAGAAGTACCATGAAATTTCACAGTGCTGCATGAGGACGACTTGTTACTCATGCTTCAAGTTGCCTCCAGTAACAGTGGTGTCAACTACTAGGAAAAAACTTCCTCTCTCCACCATAAACCCATAGCTTCCTCTCACAAGCAAATACAAGTTGTGAACATTTAGCTTTCAAACACATTTGTTCTTCAACTTTGCACTGTCACTAACACCCTCTACCCACAAAAGGCTGACCACGTGCAGAAAGCAGCACGCTTCACTAAAAAACAGTCAGCAGGATTATTCCCTACTATATAAGGAGAGAAAAGATGGAAAGTAAATTCCTGAAGTTGCTTAAGTAAAAACAGTGATCGACCTTAAGGATCATCTTCTGGTATTTTATTTTCTTCTACATCCTACACAATGTACTTTTACTCAGTCCCATTGCTGGTCCATACACAGCTATGCCTTGTCTCTTCTACTGGCACTAATGATTAAAATAATCTCTGTATGCTTTAAATTTACATTCATTTATTCTCTTGGCTATTTTATCTCCCCAAAGCCAATACGCAGAACTGCCCTGAAAAAAGGTAACTGGGCAATAAACACTTAATACTCTAAGTAACTGGAATAATTTTCACTCAAAATCTACTGTCTTTTGATTTAAATGGGGCTGCTCATGTGCATTGACTGAAGTGATTTAAGACTGAGACGTAGGCCCAGGTGCCTTGCAGAGGTCCCACCACCAGACACCACGCACTTAAGAATGAGGATGTGCTGGCAATGGGGTAAACCTGGTGACCAAGTTAACTGAGTCACAAGCTGCATGTGACGTCTTGTGAAACAGAATCACAGAATCTTAAGGGCTGGAAGGGACCTTGAAAGATCACCTAGTCCAACCCCGTTGACAGAGCAGGACCACCTACAGTAAGTCATGTAGGAACTCATCCAGGTGGGGTTTGAATGCCCCAGAGAAGGAGACTCTACAACCCATCTGGGCAGCCTGTGCCAGTGCTCCCTTACCCTTACAGTGAAGAAATTTTTCCTTATGTTTCTTTGGAATCTCTTATATTCCAGTTTGTACTCGTTGCCTCTTGTCCTATCACTGGACATCACTGAGAAGTGTTTGGCTCCATCAATTATCCAATTTATCCACAGAGTCCAGGAGATCATTCCTAGGGTTAAGTTATCCACTCCTTCTGAGTGAAGCCAGGTAACATCAAAACACAACAATAGCATTTTCCATCTGGGAGCACATTCAGAAACAAGAACTCACAGTGGTTAGTCTGGCAAAACTGGTGGCAGATGACACTAGACACCAATGGTCAGGGTGTCCTGACATTTTCCATTCCAGGACCTCAGCTCTTCTGTTGCTATGCCTGTCACTGATCTAACTGTTCAAAACAACAGCCTTCCATGCTGGCATTCCACTTCTAGCCAATCCAATTTTAGGAGTTTCAGATAAACTTGGGTAGGCTCTTTTGAAGAACAAGGTAGACTGTGAATGGCTTTTAGTTTTCTTTGTACTGAAGTTCTACAGAAGCCCAGTACCCCAAGGCACGAGAACTGTTTTTGCTATCCTTGTGAAAATATGACTGGGATTTGGCATGTTACAAAGCTTAATATATTATATCACTGTTTGGACATGCTCTGTAAAGGGTCAAAATACTTAATCTACCCTTGAATCCGATCATGGCAACAGGCATCTACTGGTTCTGGTCACTGGGTCAACCCTGATTGAGGCAGTGTCTTTCATACTCTGCAATGCAGATTTATTTCTTGCCTCCTATAAAAAGTTAGCAAAACCAAATCCCATTACTGAAATCAGTGCCACACCAAACTGAATGTGACCAGAAAGTCCCCATTCAGATTCATTCAAACTGCACAACTATCCTTGCTGAAAACTGATTTTGAATCATGTCCCTGATAAAAGAGTTAACTGCAATGCTATCTATCAACATTTCCTTTCTCCTCTGCTCTGGGAGATACATGGGCTTTAGAGGCAGCATAAATGTCTCCTTGCTGCTGTGAGGAAGAAAAAATTCACAGGCCTTTATCTGTTGGTACAAAGTACTGTAAGTAGCCTCCTGGAGGAGGCAGAGAGGAAAGACAAAGGGTATGCTCTGGTTACAGTGAAACCCAAAAGAGCAATTTTATAGTGCATGTACTTTTTCACAAGCCACACATTTTACTTTAAGCCTGTTCCATTGTACTTGCCAAAGGAAAGAGGAGAAACCTCACATAGCGCCTCGAGAGCTTTCTCCTCAGGAAATCCTCGTGTCTCCTTTGCTTGTGCTGCTGATGTTGCTCAGAGCTGTCAGTCACGCGACCTTTACAAGCACATTCCCGTGTTTGACAGCAACCCTCCACCACGAAAGTTTCCAGAGAAGTTACCCTGCTCCACGAGGTTTCTCATTTTCCCAACTGGCTGCACAGCGTTTCAGCGCTCTGCTAATTATATCAACCCTCAGATACAAACTCACCAAAATAGACAGTGTCCTGAGGCCCCAGCTGCAGGGAAACAGACCTCCTCTTTAAATAATTCAGGTGGAGAGGAAAGGGGTCAGAAAGCACCCGTGGGCCACCTCCCACTGCTAACAGGGACTGCAGACAACCTTGCTGGGACAATTTCACATCACTAATAAGGGTGCAGATCCCTGGGCTTCAATGGGACAGAGACTGACCTGGGGGGTAATGCCATGAAGGAGATGCAGTGCCACGGCCCATTGTCAGCAGGACAAAGGGCCCTATTTTTGCTCCCAAGAGCAGGGCAGTCCTTGCCATAATTAGGAGACAAAGCTGCACGATTTTAGGATTTTACATAATCAAGAGATACTCTCCCAAGCGGGAGCCCCTCTCACACAATCGGTGGATTAAGTATTGTTTATTCTGCTGCAAGTAAACAATGAGGTGCTCCCGCTCGGGGCTTTACATGAAAAAGCAGCACTGGGGAAGACAATGCAGGGTGTCTTTTCATCTGACTTTGAACAGCTAACCCTGTGATTTGAAGTTGTTCATTTGACAGTATCTGGAAGGGGTAATGGTCCACCCTGTAAATTAGCTGCTCACACACTGATCCCCAGGTTGCCAGACAGCCTTACCTTTTTCTGCTAGTTAACAGAGGGGGGCCGGGACAGACAGACTCAAGGCAGCTCTAGGGGGCAAAAGGCTGTATTTACACACCAGCACTGCAATGGCAGGATTAAAAGACCACAAGGAAGCCAGACAGCAGCTCCTGCCCACTCTGGCATTTTGCTGCTGCTGGGGAAGTTGGTACCATGCTGATGCACTGCTCCAGAGCTGATGTCTGTGGTGGTTTTTATACTAACTACATGGTGGGGGGGAGAAAAAGGATTCAGATATTTGCCCTGTGGTTTACCAAAAAAAAGGCAGGGCTAGGCAGATTGAGCATCGCTTATTTTTGGTCATGACAAAACAGTCTGTGCTGGGCCTACTTAAGGTGGTTATCTCCAAACCAACTGCCAGACACAAAGCACACAGAGCAACTGGCTCTGGGATGCACATCTCATACCTCAGAGAAGTCCTGAGCAAGTAACTCTACTTTTACAGTATCAGCAATAAAAAGAGAATGAGAGTGTTCTGCTCCCTGCCCTTTGCTCATAACAGAGTTGCTATGCTTTTTTTTTTGTTTGAACTCTAAGGAAAGTTCTTCCTCCCTGCCTTCTACAATAAGGAAACAGCAGGATTTGATAAATGCCTTCTAACATTTTGCAGTTTGCTCCCCTGCCATGAGCACACCCATACACACGTGCCTCCTGCTCTGATGCTCTGGCAAAATACTCTCTTTTTCTTCTCTTTCACTCAAAAATCCACCCCTAAGCCTCACCAAGATGAATCATTTCGGTCACGTGAACTCGGGACTGAGACTGCTGTGTCACATTCAGCGTATCTTGTTAAATCCTACGATCTTGCAGAACCCTAGGAACCAGGGGATTACAGCCCCTGTTTGCCAAGGATTTTAACCCATTTCCTTTGGGATGAAAGCACCACTTTAACTGCAACCCAGACTGCTCTGCTTACCAGAGGATTTTCTGTTAGGCTGGGCCAAGCAGGCAGTGCCCTTTGACTTGTCTAGACTAGGGCAAAAGGTGTGTTTTGAACTAGATAGGCTGGTCAAGTTGCTTTTGAATATGTTAGCTGACCAAGAAGAAATAGAGCTTCCTTTTCCTGTTTTATCTCTACTGACATGTTTTAAATTACTAAAGTGAGTATTTGACCAAAAAAAAACCAAACCAACCCCTATCATTGTCTGGTGAATCCCAAGTGAATAAAGCCCAGCATCCCTGCAGCACCCTGAACTCATACCCTCAGAGCTTGACAATCATGCTTTTAGTCTTTGTTGCTCAAAATAATCAAGGGTAGCAAAACACATTTGAAAAGAAGCCATTTCTTCATAGAAGCTTCAAAACAAGGCTAATGTCAGGATAAGCCCAATATGACAGCCACCCTCCCTAAAGTGCAAAGTGTATGGCAAAATTATCTCAGACTCGCTTTTGTGAGGGTTGCAGAGCTCTTACCACAGAACAACTGCTTCACTTTTGCTCTATAATGAAAATTACATTTCCTTCAGAAACTGAAAACTCCATTTAATGAACTACTATTTGCTGAAACAGTAGCTTAAGAAAGCGCTTTCCAACTTCTTTCCTCCACAACTCCAGAACTTACAATGCCCTTAAAAATGGTTTTACACATATTTATCAATCTTTTCTAATTCATAAAAAAGAGAAAATTTAATAGAATGGGGTGGCTTTGCTCCATGCCATTCTGTTAAGAAACTGTATTCAGGAGAGAGTGTTGACACTTCGAGATGTTGAATTCAGTACCCTTGCAAAAGATCCTTAGAGTCCAATGTCCCAAAATAATCTTAAAACACTACCAAGCTTCCGTAAATGGACACGTTCCTTTTCTAAAATAGCAGCTTTTCTATACGTTTAAACTAGACTTGGAGTATCTCTTTTCTGCTCTACATTTTTCTATGGTAAAAAAAAAAAAACAAACAGGAAATAAAAAACTATCAGGAGTCCCAAGGCCAATTATGTGAACCAAAACACAAGACCCAAGCACCTTCCCAAACAATTAACTAATTTTCCTTGTTAAAAGAGAAGCTGATTTAAGCCAAAATCCAAATAATTCCCTAACCTCAACGGGCAGAAAAGGATAATACATTGTACTGAAAGTCTGGAGCCAGAAACTCGTCTATCTTCACTCGCTTCCACGACCAGACAACAAAACCTTTATAATCCAGGCATTATCTTCTTCCCGAGCAAAGTAATCTCATAGGTTGGTACCCAAATATTTGTTACCAAGTTTTGCTTCAAGTTTTAAGCTTCTTTAGTTTTTAATTTGTTACCATCTGTCAGTGTTGGCACTTTACAGCTTTATGTAATGACAGTGTCGAGTTTAGATGGAAGAAAGTGGTGCTTTAGGTTCTTCTTAAAAGCATGCCCGCCATTAACTGGCAAGATTTTCTGTATTTGCAAAAAATAACAACGTTAAGTCCTACAGCATCCTGGTGACACAAGATGAGGTGCAAATACTTCAAAACTTGTTCAAAATCACGAAGTGGGGCAGTTAACAGTGCAAGGGGCTGAATGGCTCCTGCTCCTCCCTAGCAGGGAGGTCACCTCCTTCTGGTGACCAGAAGTACCCTTGGAACTATTTCTTACCTCAATGAATTATCTGGATGTGTCTCCATGTGGGACTCCAGCCCATACTTGCAAAAAAACTCTTTGAAACACACTGGACAATGATAAGCTTCATCCTCAGCCTTCTTATCCCCTTCACCCGAGTGACCATCTTCGACAGCCTTCAGAGAGAGTGACAAAAAAACCTCACTAGACCAAATTTTATGCAAGAAAATCAAACATGTAATCCATTCAAAGTTCTTCTTTTAAAAACAAAGCAACAAACTTCGTCTGTGACTTTGCTGCAGGCCACCAGAAATTACTCATTTCTGCAACACAGAAGGTAAATGACAGAGCCTCTGTGCCTGTGTGAGAATGTGCACGACAGAAAAAGAGGCTCAGCAGGAGATAAAGTGTGCAGCTAAGTCACAGATACATCACTTCTAATCCCAGTTTCTCATTAGAACAATTTATAAGCTCGTATGTTTAGATACCACTGAACTAGCATTCCTGCCCCTTCAGAAAGCCAGGTGAGCTGTCATCCTAAATTACTTATGCCACTGAGATACTGCCAACTGCTAACTCAAGTTGTCCAGGGAAAAGCAATGAACTTCTGCATGTTTTCTACAGGCCTCTTCTCATTGCAGGGAGAAGAGCATCCACAGAACAAGGGATACTGAGCTAAATGGAACTACTACATTTAGAGATGGTACGTGGAAGGAGTCAAGTTTGGCAGACACCATACATTTTGCACAAACAACTGAAATGCACTAAAATATTTCATAAACAAAACACTAATGGAAATGTCTAGTCTTCGAGTAAATATTTTCTAGTTGTTCTTGCCACTCCAAAAATGCAGTATTATGCTACTGTGAAAGGCAAACGTACTACAGTTTTGTGGGTTTTTTTTTACTCTGGATCAACAGACTTAAGCTGTTGCTGCTTTTGAAGTAAACTGCTTTTTAAAAAAAAAAGCTCAAATCACTATCCTGCAAGACAAATACCATGAATCAAAAGAGAGAGAAAAAAACCAAAACCCAGGGCAAAAGCTACAGGAACAAAAGTATAGTTCATCCTCTTGTCATCCAACATCAATGAGTGAATATAGATCATAAACGAACCCAAAAATTTAAACAACGAAGAATTAGAAAAAGTAATGATTTCAATTTCTGAAATTAGAAATTCATTTCCAATCTCAGCCAGCAGTGCTGCCTACACAGGAGAAGCATGGAGTCTTAAAATATATACAGGGCTGCAACAAGAACGCATTTTAATAGTTCTACGCTGACTGCGTGAACTCAATGGCTGACAGGTTAAGGGGTAGCCAGGAACATCTTTTCTTTCACATCCCCTTGTAAGGAACCTTTTTTGCAGGTGTCCTCTCCTCTCTGTCCATCTCAGCATTGTGACTAAACTTCCGTTTTGAAGAAAATCGCCTGCGCTTCAGCGGTGATGGAGGAGTTGTGCTCGCTGTGCTGTTTGGATCCTTCTCGTGAATCTTCATGTGCCTGAGCAGGACGGGGAAGAAGACACTGTCAGCAGGCAAATAGGGGCAGAAAAGTTGCATAAATTTTAATGCCAACATCACCTCTAAGGTTTGCCTTTAAAGGATACAAACAGAGATCCCATAAACCAGACTGAACTGTTGAGAAACAGCTGGGGCACAATCCAGCATGGGCCCTTGGCAGTGCTCAGGACCACGCAAGGGCCATAGCTTAGAGTCCAGAAGCTCTTCTCCATACCTCAACCCACAGCACAGCACCTGCCCTGCTATCATCCAGCCCCATGAGCAGCATGCCCATCCACAGCATTTGTCCAAGAGGCTCTGCTCCTGCCTAATACTACACAATAATCTTCACACCCAGTCTCCCAGTCTTTTGGGGGTCTAATAAGTAAAAACGTGCAGCACAGCATCCGCTTCTCTCGGTGTGAAAAAAAAATATGCCCAACCTTCAGCTGGTTTAGCTTTTTTCCTTTTAGAGTTTGAGCTGGCACCCCAAATGGATCTGTACGTATGCCAATATCAGAGCAACACTCTTACACGCATTTGTTTCCTTTCCATCCTTAACACACTGGTGCACCCAGATATTGAATTTCTACCACAACTTTGAAGTCAAGACATATCTGATCACACTGTTCAGCTGCAGCAGGTATGGCTTGCAAAACTCTGTATTGCCAAAGCTTGTTCACAAACCTGCTTCCCCAGGAAAACAACTATTTCTTGTCACGACGACACTGGAGAGAGGGATAAAATGGCTCAGGAAGTAATCCTGTGAGTGGCTGTATACCTGACCTGCTTGCCTCTTGGTTTTCTGCATTCGCAACCTGATGAAGACACTGTCACCTAGTTGCCTTCAGTTACATGAAAGGTATTCCTCCCATGCTTCTTTTTTTCAGAGTACTCAAAGCGTACATTTTCTTAAGAAAAAAAAAAAAGCAGGGCCTTCAGCCCCACTTCAAAGCTACAGGACTTTTGAACAAAACCAAATTTACACATCTCCACGTAATGGACACTTTTGCTTCTGACACATAGAAATGGGAGAGCAGGAGAGAGCTGCCCTTTGTCCACATGACTGACTTCAAAGCCGCACGATGGAGACAATGTTAATGGCATTTGGGCACATCCTGCAGAAGTCACACCCACCACCCATCTCTGGACTGTGCCATTTAACTTTACTGCATGCTATCATGTTCAAACATGAGAGAATGTTGTAACCTAGACGAGTCTTGTATGTCCTCATAACTGCTTGGGTATTATGACATAAAATCTGTTTTAGTTTTGGATGCCAAGGGCATGATGCTTCAAGATAACACAACTGGACCAAACTGACCCACGGGCAAACTCTCCTGGAGTGTCTGGGAGGACTGTCTCCTCACACAATGCTTTTTAAAATGTTTCCTTTAACAACCTCTGAACCTTCTTTCTTAAAAGAAAAAAAAAGAGGCATCTAAATTGCTGTCTCAAACTACAGCCAGGGCCCTGAGGGAACAGCCTCCATCCAAAAGCACCACACGCCCCAGAACCAATGCAAGACATAAAAATGGATGCTCAGCTACTGCCTAACTTTCAAACACCCATCAAAGGAGGGGGCTGCTCAGAAGACCAAGTCCACAAGAGCAAAAACTCTGCTTCTCCAGTCCCCCAGTAACCCTCACTGGTCACACAAATGGTGGATGGATGCCGGTGATATCTACCAGTCACACCGTGGGAGGTTCAAGGAGAAGAGGGCACGTGTGTGCAGATGTGCCCAGCAGGTTGGGCACACAGCATCATGGAAACATTACTGAATTTGTCTGACTTCCTTCCCTGCTAATCACCCCACTGGGAGCAGAAGGAAGGCTGAAGCTCTGAGGGTTTGTTTGTCTCTCTCCAGTTTCAACAGGACCTAGGGAGAGGTCAGAGTGCTGGCACAGCCTACAGAGCACAGTGCACTCCCCTGTTTGGCCCTCTGGTAGCTCTGCCACCGTAGGCACCAAAGCTAAATGATTTATCTGCGTGACACCAGTGCTACCTGATCTCAAAAAAAGTGAACAGAAGGCATCTATGTCCTCATTTTCTTTAATATTTTTTCCCTCCTATGGCACTGATATAATCTCACGTGCTAGCTAGAGCTTCCTATGGGTGGTAACTCCATCATGTGAGGGGTAGTTGTCCATATGTATTCATGCAAGAATTAGGAAGAAGCAGCTAGTTATTTGTTCAAAGGGTTTCTGTCCACAACGGTTAAAGATAAGACTCAAAAAGCATCTGGAAACAACAAAACAGTATTCAATTGCACAGGCAAAGGAAAACCTGGAAGGTTGTTTGTTGGTCTTTTGGGTTTTGTTGGGTTTTTTTTTTGGTAAAGACAGCTTTGCTGTTTTGATGAGCTACCGAAAGTGAGACACAGGCTTCTGAATGTGCCTGTCCCCCCACCCCAGACACACAAAGGGCCTGGCATGTTTAACCTTCTGGCAGCTTGGCTGATGCACAGCTAATATTACTCGGCCAGTAACTGTTCAGACAGCTAGAAAGCAAAAGCAGTCCAGCTAAATCACATTCACACAGAAAACAAACAAACAACAGCAAAACCTGCTATGCATTAAGCGTGGGACTTTTTGTTCCTATTTTCTTTTAAAGTCTCTTTTCTCCCAGTAACAAGTATGCAGAACTCCTGTTTAGTAGCTACTCATGCAAAACAGCTTCCTCAAGGCTAAGTTCTTTCCTCCCTGCTGTTGTCCACCTGTTGAACTCTGCCTGTTTCAATGGAGTTGCTCCTGCTTGAGAGAGGTGTGATGGCACTTTGGCAGCATACTAACAGGAGAAATTGTTGAGATCTCCAGCTTAACGTCAGTGCAGTCAGGCACCTCTGCAAACATACTGCATCCTGCAAGTCCTAAAAGCAATCCAGCTGTGTCTGCAACAGAATACATTCATAAGGCCAGGCTGCAGCACCACAGTCATGGGGCAAAGCCAGCGGCTGCCCCCAGCTTTCAGTTCTCCTTCCTGCAACGTGTGTGCTTCTGCCGTGCCCTAAAAGCCAGAGCAGGATCCGTAGCCATGGCAAGGCATGTGGTAATCCCTTCATGTTTTAGCTTTGCATATTTGAAGGGAAGCAGCCCGAGCTATTGAGCTATAAACAGGAAGACACCCTGACTGCACCTTTGACTTTTACCGTGTAGGTCAAATATCACAGAGGCCGTGATAGCTCTCTGCATGCGATCATTAAGGTAAAAAGAAATATCCGAAACCCAAGCAGCAGGTTCCAGAGTTCTCAAGGAGAGCCACAACCGGTCCACATTACATACGGGCAGCAGGTTTGTTCCTCTGGCAGGTTAAGCAAGTTTCACTACAAGTCAAGAGGGGAAAGGAAAAAGATTACTAGAGCAACAGCCTAAGATAAGCAGGAAGGTAAAGCCGAGCAGTACAAAGGGTAGACACGTCCTTTGTCTTTTACAGATGCACAGAGTGGTTTAGGTTAGGAAAGACCTTTGCAACATGGATGCCGAGAAAATGTCTACCCAACTTGGGTTGAACTGCAGCAGATGCCAAATCACATCTACAACTATAAAACACCTTCTTCACCAAAGCTCCTTTTACTGAAAAAGTTTCCTAACTATAATTAAGGTGAGTGAGGGAAGCATTTGTGTTGCTTTATCCTCCTTTTAGAAGAGTTTGCCTCGATTAGATCTTGCAGGCAAGGCTGAAAATGCTCAATCTGACTGTTTAGCCTGCCAAGATACAAAGAGAACAGGAACAAAGCTGTACTTAAGAAGTTATTTTCCCATTGTGACTGTAACAACATATTTGGCCTGACAACACTGGCATACTTTGAATACGAAAGCCAGGCTCATAAGTTGGCTTGGCTTTCAGCATCTTACAATGATCAAGGAAAATGATAAGGCATCCATCAGTTCCAAAAAAACAAATACTCAACACTTTAAGTGAGACTGTCATGCAAAAAAAAAAAAAGAAGGGAAAAATAAGGACATGCATAGAAAAGCTCACATTCAGCTATAGATGCAGGTTACAGTAACATGTGCCAGTGACCACTGCCACAACTCAGAAGAGACCAGAGTCACAGAGGAAGAAACCTGTTTTTTTTTTTCCTAATTTACATCAATGAAGACATTCTACAGAGCAGACAAGCTTAGGAAGGTAAAGAGCCCTAAATCCTGCACTTTGCGTGGTGATCAGCTCTTGGAGTTACTGAATCCAGCTCTGGAGTCCTCAGCACAGGAAGGAGATGGACCTGTTTGAGCAGGTCCAGAGGAGAGCCACAAAGATGATCAGAGGGCTGAAGCACCTGTCCTGTGAGGAAAGGCTGAGACAGTTGGGATTGTTCAGCCTGGAGAAGAGAAGGCTCCTTTCAGTACTTAAAGGGGGCCTCCAGGAAAGATAGGGGCAAACCTTTTAACAGGGCCTGTTGCAACAAGACATTAGGTAGTGGTTTGAAATTCAAAGAGGAGAGATTCATACCAGATGTAAGGAAGAAATTATTTACAATGAAAGTGACAAAACACTGCTACAGGTTGCCCAGAGAGGTTGTGGATGCTCCATCCCTGGAAACATTCAAGGTCAGACTGGATGGGGCTCTGAGCAATCTGATCTAGTTGAGGATGTCCTTGGCTCACTGCAGGAGGGCTGGACTAGATGACCTTTGAAGATCCCTTCCAAACTGTTCTATGATTCTATGGTTATTAGTCTCCCCAGTATGTATGCAAGTACACACAGACACTTGGACAGTACTGAGAGTGGAAAACTAAAATGCAATCACAATACACAGGATGAAAGGAAGGAGATAAAAATTCGAGCTCAGCACTAGGGAGGACTCTTGTGCTAGCTAGCCTTGATTAACCTCTCAGAGAAAGTGGTGCAACTCTCTTTAAAATGAGACTAGACAAGAGAGCCAGAAGAATTTGCAAAGAATAATCCTGACATGGAAAAAGGAAATTAAGTCTTTTCCAAGCAAGGTCTGATCTACCTCCGAAATAAACTCTTTAACGTGTAAGAACTGCTATGCAAAAAATGCAGATAACTTGCTACACACTACGCTGTTCGCAGCACAGCTGTACATGAAAAAGTTCTCCTTGTAATCTTGTTCTTCCTCCTCCTCACCCGAGGAATTTCCCAGGTGAGCCAAGAGGATCCAACTGTGCTGTGACTGCGTGCCAGTTAGCCCTCTTGACAAAAATCACATTTTTCAAGTGCTTGACTGCCTTTCATTTCATCCTCTCCATGAGAATCGCCTTCCACTTCCTCTCTTCTGCCACAACTTTCCTCTCCCTTCTAACAGTCATGTGAACAGCATGACTAAGATGATACTGCACAAGAATTCCCCCAGCTTCTTGCTTTTTTTTTTCTTTCTTTCTTTTTTTTTTTTAAAAACAAATGGTCAGAAAAAGTTTTCAGCCCCACACTGTAATGCAGGGTGGGATTTCAGGAAGGTGAATATTCCACCAGAACAGCAGCAAGTGAATACTTTGCTGCTTTTAATTCAAGAAGAGACTTTTGTAATAATAAACAAATTCAAAACTCAAGTGCCTTGCTCCTTTTTCTCCCTGCAGATGCTGTTGGATCCTTGCCTAAGGGAGGTGACTCAGAGGAGAGGGGGGAAAAACAAAAGGGGTATGTGCCTTAATGAAGTGACATGTAACTCCTGCTGGTCACATCCCAGTTTTTACCACATCTCCAAAAAGGGCTGCTGTATTTTCTTAATGCTGAGAGGATTTGCATGTTGATCACATAAGCTTTCTGGAGGTCTTGAAACAGGGCAGCCTACAGCTTCAATGCCAAAACCAGAACGTGGGCAGGTTTTGACTGGTTGGCTCAAGGCTAGAATGAAGCATCCTGAAAGAGGCAACTGCAAGGCGCAGCTGCTCCCTGCTCCAGGCCCCACTGAGCTATGAACAAACCCAGAAGCTCCTGCTTTGTATGCAGGTTAACCTGATCAGCACCACTTTTGCTCTGGGAGAGGAAGCATCCCTCAGCATGCGTGGGAATCCCTCACTTCTCAACTCTGGGTAGAAAAGCCACGCCACAGCTGCAGCCTGGGTTTCCATGGCTGCTGATGTGCTCCACATCCCTAAGAGACAGGGCCTGCCTTGCTCGGAAGTCCAGGCAAAAGGAAGGTGTGGAACAAAAGGGTGTATCTGCAGGGTCCAGGGTTAAGCCTCTCCCTTATAACCATGGCAGCACAAGCATTGCTGGCTTTCAGTCAAAAGAGGAGTATGTCAGGTAGGTCTGATTAGAAGGAGCAGCATGTCCAGAGGGGGAGCAGCAAGCAATTTCACTGAGGCCTAGTTGGGAAAGTCCCAGCATCTAAATCAAGATTAATTCTTGAGCATGGGATTCAGTGCATGTATAAACACCCTCCCCCTCTCTCACGTCTCCACGCCTGTGGAAACACAGTGAGGAGGCCAATCAATCTGGACTTTATCAAGCCGGAGAGAGCATCTGATAGCGTCAAGTTCGGGTTCTGGCTTTGTATGGCACATATTATCCTAAGTTTCCCAGCTTTACCACTAGATGTACACTGTATGGTATCACACACAGCTGTTCCCCATCTCCCTTGTGATTTCTGAGCAGTTTGGTATCAAAAACAAAGGGATGATCCTCATACATCTGGTGCTTATCTGGAGAAGAGGGAGTCATACGCCTCACCATTCTGAGCCTAGGAATAAAAAAGAATGTCTTCCATCCTTCATCTTATTTCAAATATACCATTTGGTTTTTTTCCCCTCCACCATGAAGAGTTATTCAAGTTCACCAAGCAGGTCTGGGAAGGACTGAGCTAGTCAGATACTCTAAGTACAATTAAGCTGATACAATCGCTTTACCTCTTCCACTGTTTTCTTCTCTAAGATCTTTCACTTACACTACTACCTTCAAATAACACTAAATAAACTCCAAATAATCAAAAATATTCATTTTCAATAATCTAGCACGTCTGTCATTCAGAATATGACCAAATGTCTCTGGCTTACACTTCATGCCACTTCAGATCAGAACCAAGAGTGCAGGATGTATCCAAGACAGGTTGAAACGTGAACCATGCCATTCTTCAGGTCTCACAGAACGACAAGAGGCCCACAGAGTACGGGAAGACAGCCTTCAAAACTACCCTGACGCAACTCTCTTTTGAGAGATTTTTAGCTCACATCATCTTTGCCTCTGTTTCCGTTTCATTCTGCTTAACGAGCGTCACTTCAGCCCAAATTGTCTACAAGTGCAGATGAACACAAGGAACTCCTCAATCAAAGCTTCTGCCATGACGTGCTTGGGAAGTATATCCTCAACAAACAAAAAATTGAATCAGCAGCAGCATCCTTTTTTTTTTGAGCAATCCCCCAATATACTGCTGCTGACCCTCTCTTGTGAATATGATGGAAACTTAAATCGAAAGTGCAGTAACATTATACCCTTGGGTTAAAGAGTTTAGTCAGTTGTTTGTTAAAACATGTACAGAATCTGTATTGACAATGTATTTCCAGTACTAATTTCCAACATCACCCACTTAAAAGGGCAATCCACTCTGCCTTTGCCAGCTGTAATCACAGGAACCAGAAAGATACAAGTCATTTTGCAAATGAGACATTACCTTGTACTTGGACAAGTTTCTGTTTGCTTCTTTTCTTGGCTTTTTTGACATTTGTATCCTCAACCCCTCCCCTTCAAAAGACCCCCAAAAGCCCTGAGACATGCATGCACACTTCTTCACGGCAAGCAGAGAGACATTTGAATACCAAAACCCCAACCATTTGGGAAACAGCCTCTCTTACAACTGTGGAGCAATCCCAAAGCAAAATTTGAAGAGCCACCCGAATATTCTTGCGCTAACCAGCGTTGAGCACCAGCACAGGAGAAATAAAATGAAGCTGAACAGCAAGAACTGCCCAATGCCTATGCTTGTGAGCAAACCATTGCAACGCAGGCAGGGAAAGAGCAGGGTGAGGCGAACGTGTCACCAGAAGGATCAGATTGGGAAGCACTGACTCATTTCAGCTGTGTGTCTGTCTGCGAGCAGGCACAGCCGGGGATCCCCCAGCTAGCATTGCCCACAGCGCCCGGGTACCACACTCTTGCAGCACGGCTCATTGTCCTCACGGAGGCCCCGGCACTTAGCCGTGTCTATCAGGGCTAAGAGGGCCCCTGCACAGCAGCACGCAGCGGCATGTGGGTGTCACAGCCCTGTGGCATGTGGGTGCTTGCGCAGACTTGCCACGAGTGTTCCCCAAGCTTGGTGCAGGTGGCCACACTGGCTGGCTGCCTGCGCGGCGAGGTTCTCCTGTCTTACAGCTGAGCAGCAGCGCTGGGATGACATCAGCAAGGCTATCTGGATGTGCTAGGACTGCAAAAGCCACCTGTGATTACGTTCAAATGACAGATTAGAAGTCCCTTTTCAGTGCTACCAGGACAGCCTGCAAAGTTAACTGGTGCCATGCAGCTCTCAAGATGTGATACTAAAGGCTGTACAATACACATGCATGTGTTTCTACCCTACAGTAAGGTTTTGCTTTGCTGGGAATAAAGGCAAGTTGTAAGCATAAGCAAGAAGAAAGATACTGATCTACAAATCCAAAGAGAGAGGGGTACTGTTTCTGAATAATTACGCTATATTCACATTTGAGCAACCACTTGCTACGCACAATCAGCAAGTTCAGACAGGTTGAGATTGATACAACTGCATTCCCAGCTTGGCTCAAAGTTACTCCTGTTCCCTACCAACAGCGTTGTCAGAACACCTCAAAGGGAAAAAAAAAAAGAGAGAGACGAATATTTGCCTGATGATGCTGTGACAGGGAAGTGATTCAAACCATGCCTCCAAAGCAAAGCTTCCCAAAAGACAGCAAGAGAAAGCATTCGTTTGCAGCTCGCATAAACCCTTGCATAAGGGAAGGCAAAAGGGGAGGGAAATGCAGTGCGAGCTTCCCAGTATCACTTCACCAAACTGCCTGCCCGCAGTCTGCATTCAATTCAGAGCAGAGCTAAATTAACAACGCCAAATACTGCAAGGAGACTTCCAAGCCGTAAGCAACTCTTTCATAAGGGACAGTATTAAACAAGATCCTTCTGAAGCCCCTGTACTTTCTTAAGCTTGGAGACAAAAGTTTATTAACAACAACAGCATTAAGTGGGAGTACAATTATTAAAAGTGTTCCCAAAACTCGGGACATCTGGGACATCCTGAACTGTTTTCTTTCGTCTTTTTGGAGAGCTGTGGTTTTCAGGCATATCCTTTAGTTATCATGGTATATAACCTTAGTCAAGGACTCCATTGCTGATTTTACAGGAAACTCCATGTTTCAAGAAAGCAAGTGGTACTACACAGTGAGGACAATTAAAGCAGTTTTAAATTTTAGCATGCAGAAAAAAAAACAGGAGAGAGAGAGAATCAGAGAGAGGATGCTGAAAGGCAAAAAAGCTTTGTCCTTCAGAGCAAACACTGCTGAAGAAGTCTCAGGTACGTCCTGCCTCTTCCCCAAAACCACACCCCTTTATCAGCTGAGCAAGTGTAAGACGCAGCTACTTCCCACAACCAGGCAAAGCCCTTTGTGCAGTTGCTTCCCTCTCCCACTCTCCTGTTGAGCAATCCTGATGGCACACAGCACTGAACAACTTGCTGTGTCACACAGCTCCAGGAGGAAAAAATAGATGGCCACAGCAGTACTGGGGACGCTGCGCAGATGGAGCCAAATACCTCCCCCCAGCACACACACACACACACGCATGCAAGCAAGGAATCTGCACTAGATAAGAGGAGCACATCATTATAGCAGGGTCTCTGCATCACCCTGGTATCAGCAGCCACCAAATAACTGGAGGAGCAAGGAAGTAAGAGGTTATCACTGCACACACACACAAGTTGAGCAAACTTTTCCCAGCGCCGAGGACGACATCCTAGCAAAAGAGATTTCACGTGCTTAGCCCATTTCCTCTCCTGTTCCTGAACATGTGGCCCTCTTTCCTCACCAGCAGTGATCTCACAGCATTCCCCCACTGAGTAGAGATGCGCTAGGAAAAGCTTTCACATCTTGTTACAAGTCTGTTTAGTCAAGTGTAGTAGTAGCTGGAAACAAAAGTCCCTGCATGACTTGTATTGCTTTAGAGGAGTTTGGGAACTTTGGCTCTCAAGTTAATTTTGGTGCAGTCCATGAGCAATAGGGATTGCCTCACTCTATTTACCCTCAGTTTCAAACTGTGAAGAAAGACAACACATTGTGGCAGCTTGATGTCAAAAATGAGCCTCACAGATGTTATACACCTCCTGTGTTTTAAGACATCTTTTCACATGAAACACTGGAGGGCTGACTCAGAATTCACCCAAAAAATTATCACCGAGAGTGTTTAAAAAACTTCATCTACAAGAGCAGCCTGAAGAACTCAGCGTTATCTACAGATGCCCCCATGAAACAGCAGTACCTTTATAATGTGTGCTGTTTACTTTACAGATGGTGCCTTTACCTAAGCTGTGTGCATCACGCAGGTGAGCACCCTGGCTCAAAAAAAGCATGAAAGGCCCTGGCTAAGCCTAAATGCCAAGATTCTCCTCGCTGCTGGGTTGGTTTTTTTTGGCAGCTAGAGAAGTTTCCCAGATGCTGACAATCTACTGCTAATGAATAGCCTATTTTTAAAAGAGAGGAGAAAAGAAAGAGGAAAAAACCTGCTGACCCTGAGATGGGGTACGTTCTGCTGCTTGCTGGTTCCAGCATGCTGAACTAGAACAGGTTGAGCAGGTTAGATACTGGGGGGAGAAAAGGTAAAGCTGGAAGACATACATTAAAGATAGAACAACAGCAACCACAAAGGTAGTTTGAGACTGACTTTTTCCTCATTCTTGTCAGTACTTGGCCCAGGAGTCTTTTCAGACAACAGGAGGAATAGAGTGAATACACATTCATTAGAGAAGCAATGAACTACTTCTGACGTGCACACACAACAAGCTGAGCAAAGATTACCTTAATATACAAACTTTCCCAAGCAAACTTTCTCGTCACCACCATTTTCTACATTTCCTACCCAACCGAAGCACAAACTAGAAGACAAACCACCAGCTGAAATGCCAGCAAAGCAACATGTTAACTTGTTAACCTTGAGAGTTAATATCTCTGCAGGAATTGCAGTTACTTCGGGCTTATGGCAAAGGACTAAAAGGACATCAACTCCCCGCAAAGACTGCCCGGGTTTCCTAGTGCTTGCTAAGTTAAGGCTTGTATTTATTTTGTAGCTCTTCAAGGTGAGAAGGGGAGGTAACATCCCTGAGAACACCAGACCTTCAGAGGAGGTGATGCGCCTCAAAGGATACTTATGTGGAAAGATCAAGGTCTTGTGCTGCCATGTGCTCTGCGACTGGAGCCTAATCTGTCAAGTGGCTTGTGCTCATTTGAACTGTGACACGGGCAACAAAGCAGCACTAAGCTACGCTCAACACGCTCTGTTATATGGAGGTTTATGTTCCTGCCCGTGAGGAGGGTTGGTAGTATTCTGAGACGTCAGACCCCCTTGCCCTCGGCGCGAGTTGCACCACGATCCCAAACTCTTTGTGGTTAAAAACCCACAACCTCACAACGCACAAGATCAGACTTAGCTGTCACTTAAAGGAAACACACACGAAACCTAGGACTGAAAAGCACGCTGAAGTCTTTCTTATGTTTAGGTACTAAAGAGCTCTGGAGATGCAAGTACAATGTTCCTCATTGTGTACACTTGGGTTCTCAAGAACAATGGAGCTAATTAGGGTCTGCGTATAAATCTTAACTCTGCACTTCCTTGCTTCGCTTGATTCTAATCAGATCTCAGCATTCGTGTTTTTGTGTTAACTTCCTTTGCTGTTCTTTAATGATAACTGAAGGGGGATACTGTCCAAGGCTACAAGCAGCATGTAGCACATCTGAAATCATGGCATCTCCTTTTGGCTCTGACAGCCCACAGAGGTGCTGTGGCACAAGAGCTACTTCAGAGATTCTTATTGCTGCAGACACCTATGAGGAGTTTTTTTGGAAGCACCCTATTTATGTGTCATTGTATAAAGTCTTTACGAAAGATGAGCAATGGTGGGAGAGACAAGTTTCTTCCTGGGACCATTAAAAACACTGTAGTCTTCTGATTCTCATCAAAGACACAGAGAAACAGACTCTTAACTGCTATATTGTTGTTGTTGAAAAAAAAGCTTAACCTTTTGGGTTTTAGCCTTTTTCAAAACACGGGGATCCCAGCAGGATACCAAACATTTACTCTGGATATACCTGCTGACAGGAGAGAGACCAAAGAAACTCAAGTTTCACCTGTTCACTCATCCTGATTTTCAAAATGTACTAGCAAAAATGTAAGAAGTATTTTTTTTTCATTTCAAAGAAAACCAAAACAGCTATTGCATCTCAGCTGTCTCTTACAACCACAGTCATCAGTTACTGGGAATAGAAATTAGTCCTTTGTGTTCGTTATCCCTGCTCAAGAATTAAGGCACTCGCATTTGCTGAAGCTTATCTTTCACTAGCATGCTGACAGTTGGCTAAATCATCCCCCCATGTATAAGGAATGGATTTGAAAGCCTGTAATACGGCTTGCTTGTTCATATTTGAGAGCGCTGCCTAACAATTACTACACTGAAATAAACAGACGACCAAAGAGACATTTCTGTTGTGCGAGACAATGAGAAAGGGCCTTTTCGAAACACGTGTGTGGTGTCAATAATTTTCAGTGTGGCAAGTTCCTTGGCTGTTTGATTTTAGCTTCAACATCTTTTTTTATGTTCAGTTTTACAAAGCCAATCAACGCTTAACACCAAATTTCCACTCGGTCATCTTTGCAAACTAGCAGAAAACAAACCATGGTGTAATAAAGCAGTTCCCTCATCATCTCATTTGGCTGTGTTCTGTCTCCAAAAACTCCCATCTTAAGCAAATGCCAGAGTGCACATGCTAGACTGAAGAGCTCCTATTTGTACTTAAGAGGCTGGGCACTGTTATTGCACTGCACCCTACCAAGCACACACAACGTACTGGAAGCAGGCCAATGCCATAAATAACACAGGAGCAATTCACAGGTGGAATGCAGGGAGAGGGATGGATTCAGCTAGATCTTGAGGACACTCTGCCTATTACACATTTGCAAAGTCACAGGCAGCCTGCATGCATGCCTGACCAGGAAACACAGATCCATGTTAAAGGGAGCGGGGAAATCATTAAAGCGTACACATCTCAACCCCTGAGCTTTTTATCAGGGCTCAACACTCATCCTCTGACTGGTAACGTTACAATCTTCACCAGGCGGCCGCCCTTTGCTTGCCAGGGGTGATGGCCAGCTAAAGCAGCAAACTCACAGGTCACCCTCCAGCATGTGCCTTTTATATCTTTCTCAAAAAAAAAAAAGATTGCAACCCTTCAGCAACACCAGAACAGTACCATACTCTGATAACGAAACCAGCTGTTTGTATCTCCACACAGCATTAGAAAGAGAAGTTTGGGAAAATTATCTAGCACTGAAAACAAGCCTGAGGAGGACAAGTGCCTTCTTAATTAAAAAGAGAAATACCTTCTTTGATAGGACCCTTTGTGAGCATGCTTCAAAGCACAGCTTCTGTGATCCAGCTCTTCCAACTTGAGTTTCATCGATTTCTGCATGTGGCTGGTTGCATGGGATGTTTTGTGTGTGCCAAAAAATAACAGAAACCTCCGAAGTTTGAGAGCTGCTCCTGAGGTGGTGCATAAACAGCCTACAAGTACCCGAGCAGGATGTAAATAAAAAGTCTTTTTCACTAGATAACAGAGTAAGGAGAGAAAGAAGCTAGATACCTGTGACCTTTTTGTTTCACATGAAACATACCATGTAGTTCGCATTTCCACACTTATATGGACAGCCTGGGGAACATCAGCCATGGATGCTGCAGCTTTGTTTACCAAACTGGGGAAGCTGTGACTGAAATACATATATTATCCCTTTAGCCTTTTCAGACTTGCCACAGAGCCTTTAATAGCTACCCACTGGAAACTGGCAGGAAGGTCATTTCTCCCTTCCCTTCTAGCATTTATATCCTATTAATATTTTCAAGTTGCATGAAGAGCATGTCTTTGGCAGGGAGGAAAATGTGATTTTAAAGTGATAGGTACAGACTATCATCAGTCACGGAAATGGAAAAGAAGGCACTGGCAAAGCCTCCTACCCCCAAAGGAAACCCTTCTGGAGCAAGTGGAGGCATCGCCCTTCCCCCTGAAACCTAATGCATGCAACTGGAATGCAACTCAGTAGGTCAAGCCAAGTCTTTTCTCTACCTCAAGGTCCCTTGGCTTAAAGCTTACAAACCACCAGCACCACTAAATCCCACAGCAGCAGTCTTAACTCCTCTGTCTGCAATTTGGAGAGATGCAGTGGTGGAGATGCAGTAAGAGGCTTGCAACCTCCTATTTGGTGTCAGAATCTAGTCACAAAAGGGCTCTAACTCCTTCCTCCAAAAGCCCCAAGAAAAAAAATGTCCTAACCCCCCAAAATCAGTCTCTAATGCTAGACAGTCTGCTCCTTCCGAGAAGACTTGCTATTTCCAGTACTGGTAAAAAAGAAATCTCTGTAGCAATCTCAGCATCATCTCCAGCTCTCCTCCTTCAGAGCAATTCCTGTCCCTGACGCCAGACATCGATGGATTTCCCAGTTATGGTACCAGATTGCAACGACCCTCCCCAAACAGCAGGAGCACCACTGATTTGGGGGCAGTTAGCTTGACGGCACATTTTGGAAGAACAAGGAAATTGGCTTTTTTTGTGCTGGACAGTGAGTGAGCACTCTCCAGAGACCTTTGCTGCCAGCAGCTACTTTCCCCACAGGAGGCTCAGGCCACTCCCCAGCAGTCTGGCAGCTGTAACAGAGTTTCTGAGATGCCCCAGGCTCAGGGCTCCCTGTTGAATACCCTGGCCAAGAGTCACACTGGTCAGAAAAGGAAGCAGGTTTTCACCTCTTTTTCTGAATGGTGCTGCACAAGAGAACCTTCCTCTTCACTCCTGTCTGCTGTGCCTATTCAACATCACTTGTTGACAAGGAGCCAAGGAGCACAACAAAAAGAAACTGGACTTTATGTGAGAGGCTATGACTCATTTGCAAATGAAGTGTTGCATGTATCCTGAGAGTCAGGAAGGGCAGCATCCATTTAACAGGTAAAGAGTACACCACAACACCTAAACACAGCTAGACTCTACCCAGAGAAGAGGTGGACAGAAAAGAGTCTTCCCACTTCACAACAAGTATGGCTATTGCAAAAAAAGTTTTGTACACATGCAAAAGAACAGCCAAGTAAGAGCTCTGGAAGGCCTTCTCCTCCTTTCACTTAATAAAGAGAGGGAGAAGATTCTATGGAGAAGATGGGCATTTGAGAGTGTAACAATACTGATATTTTCTAACCTAAAAAAGCAACCCAAACTCCTTCCCTCCTCTGCTCAGCTGAATGTCTAAGGACCTGGCTGCTATGAGATGGAAAAACAGCCCAGCAATTTCATCTCTGCTGTAACAGTAATAAGCACTCCTGTGGCACAATATTTCCCTTGACAAAACCATTTCATTGGACTTTTTCCCCTAAAAGGTCTTTAAAAAGCCTGGATTAAAAAAAAAAATATTACAGACAGCTAAATACAGACAGGACAAGGCAGAGGGGGAGAAAGAAGAGAGGATGTGCCTAAACACAGTAATACTTGGCAGGTCCTGCAGGACCTTTACCAGCTAAGTTGATTCTTTAGCAGCACCTCCACAACTTCTCTCCCTGACCCCACATGCTGTGCAATGCTCCAAGGATACCACCATGCTGGCTACTAGGGTCAGGTTAGGAAAGTTGATTCTTCTCTGTTTTGGGCATGTATCTGACATTACTTACTGTAGCCCAAAAATAGTGAACAATAAAGGAACTGTGAACAAAAGCAGACAAAAATGGATGTCTATTATCACCCATCTGGCTGGCTGGCACAGAAGAAGAGACACAAATGCCACCACAAGCAAGGCCTGCAGGAATTGTACACATGGCAGGACCTGGCAAGCAGGTCCTTGCTCTGGGACCCTGAGGCAGAAGCAGTTTGGAATGTGACGTGCAAGGCATTCATCCACAGCCCTGGCAGGCCACTGGGCCTGATGCTACAGCTAAGTTTGAGATGTCTATGAAGGAATTTACTTCACACCACCTTAGACTAGAAATACCTGTTTTGGAAGGAGGCACCCAGTGGGCAAAATGAACATCTTCCTTGTGAGTATGTCATAGCACCAGATAACAAATTTCATTTCACTTTGCATTTATCCTCATCTGCCTACTTGTGCATTTATGCTTTTCACTTTGGCAACAGCAGCTAACAGTGGTAAGTCAATGACCGGACTCAATAATCCCGAAGGTCTTTTTCAACCTAAGTGATTCTATGATTCTCACTTCAAGCAACATCTCATTAAGAAAAAAAAAATTAAAACAAACCTGTCTTCTCATCGGAAGGTTCTGATCTGCACAGACTTTTTTTGGGTAAGTCACTGAGCCTGGCAAGTCTGGCAATTTTACCACTAAAGCATGGTAAGGATTGCTGTATGGGGAAATCCCCATAAGCAAAGGTGACTACATCGACGTTTGACAGGCCTGGAGTCAAGTTTCAGGGGGAAGCCCCCCTTTCATGCCTCTGGGAGAGGATAAGGACATGCTTAGTGAGCAAAAAGCCAGCAAGAGCCCACAAGCAGTACTTCAGCAGGCAGCCTGAGCTGAAGACCTGGACACAGGTGTTGCTCAGAACAAGGAATTCGGTGGAATTCCTCTTTGGATGCTGACAGTGGCACCAACCTCCACTCAGCAGTGCCCTGCCTTCCTCAGGGCAGACAGCATTAATGACCCAGTCTGGCAAACACGTGGCTCACGACACCTCTGGGCCAGATGAGTCAGATGTGTGATTTATTCAATGCCCAAGGCCAGGATCTCCTCAGAACCTCTTTGTGTCTTTCCCTTCTCATTTTATGTCTCTCTCTCTCTCTCCAACTCTCCCCAATTCCAATCAAGTACAAGGTAAATAAAGGTGGAATTACAAAACTGCATTCCTTCCCAGAGGAGAAACTGCATTTCCCCTCTGGTTTTGAGTAACTGTTTAGCCTGGATAATATAACACACAAAAAAAGTAAAGCTGCAAGAAGCTATTGCTTCCTTTGTGCAGCATCACCTTAGCTTTCCTATTGTCACTGAAATCACCATTTTCATTCCACCTCTAGCACACTGCTTGGAAAATGGCTGGTAATAATCAAGGAAACAAGATCTCTTCCTTCCTACACAGAACCAGCCTGTAACCATCACTCTTGTCGTTTTGCTTAAAAGCTATATTCCTTTCACCCACTTGTCTTGCAGTTTCTTTGTAGGCTGTAAACTCTTTGATATGGGGACTAAAGCTATGTGGGAATTCACAAAGTCTTAATCAGCTCTGAGGTGCTCCACCCATGCAAATAAATGAATACTGAATCAGGGGATGAGAGAGAGGAAAGAACATCCCATTTGGTTTAACATTTTGTTTCCCCACTTGACAACTGTACGTATTGCTACATCTCTATGAAGGAAACTACATGAAATACATTTGGCAACTTGAGTTACAGAGAACTTTCTGGATCTACAGTGCAGTAAGTTGCCTACAGTACAAACAAATGCTGCTAGGTGCATTTGGAAAAAAAAAGAGACCAATTATTCTGAAGAGGCACCTTCCTGATGACATTTGGATACCTAACTATGTATCATACACCACCACCACCACCACAGATCCTCCAACACAATCGTATGCATCCATGGCCATGAGGCTACGAATGCAAAGCTTCTCTACAGCTTAGTTATGTATTTTTATCTTTTGAGAAACATATCTTCCATTTGTCAAAAAAATACCCCCAAACCTTAAAAACAAACCAAGATCAATACTTCTGGATATCTCTAACAACGCCTGGTAACATGTGATAACTTCCTCCCACAACAAGCATCCCAGTAGCTGCACTGTGCGTGTGTACGTGTGTCATGTCATACACGTAGATCACATGTAGATATTCCACATTTTCTGCCCGCTTAAGTGTCTTTAGTCAGCTTGAAAGTCCTGCCAAGGCAACAAAACAGCCCCCTATCCTGTGATCCTTTCCCAAGCTCCTGGGTCACGATCAGCACTCACCTGTGCATGTTTCCATTGGTGGTGAAGGACTGTCCACATACTGAACATTTATAAGGCCTTTCACCTGAGTGCACCAGCATGTGGCGATCAAGGGAGCTTGCTGAGCTCAGAGACTTTCCACAGATGCTGCAGGAATGGTCTGTCCCTCCAGTGTCAGTGTTATGCTAGAGAAAGCAATGATTTTTTTTTTCATTGAATGCCCCTTAATATTAGTGAGAACTATGAATATCTTAAAAATACCTTTAAAAAGCCACCTGGCACAATACCTTATATTAAGGTATCCCTTAGATATACCTCTCCACCCCAGCCCTCCCCCCTCAACTCCACTCCCACCCTGCATTTTGAACTCCTCAGAGCACCAGCACCAAGTAGCTGTTTCAGAGAGCCTGCAATATCTGCCACATGCAGCATTCCTGCTGGGTGTGCTGCACAAGAAAGGGACTCTGCAGCAACCCATCAGGCAAATGGTACCTTGGGGGATACTTTAAGCTGCACAGTGGTTTGGAGGTGGGTGAGGGGTAAGGGGGAAAATAGAAAGACGATGTAACTACAAACTTCATGGCAGAAGACAGAGACTTCAACACTCTTTAAAGATACCAATTCAAACTGACTGTGTAGTTTTTTCTGTAGAAAACAGAAGTAAACTGCTTCTGAGTGCACATGCAGACTTCTATGGCCAGAAAAATGTATTACCGGCTAAAATGCGGCCATTAACTACTGTGCTATATGTACTACTTTTTCTTACTTGCAGAGACTCAAAGATTTATTCACATACAAGAAAAAAAAAAACAGCAGAAGATTAAGAAAAAGAAATTAAGTAACAGTTACAGTACAGGAGGGAAAACTGAAGCAACTAGTCCAGTGGACTCACAGTGGTGAGCCACAACTTTAGCATCCGAAGCAGAACCTTCCAACACAGACAAGGCCAAACCTCCTTATAAAGTATGCATATATTTCAAGAGGAGCAAGAAGAGGCCTGCAGCTGACAAATTAAGTGCATCGTGCACCAAGAAAGCATATTTTTAAGCCTGCCTCCCCAAATTGCTGTGTCCTGTGAAGGACTCAGAGGCTCCTCAACAGTGAGTTGATTTAAAAATTGTGTCGTCCTGCTTCTTAATTTGCATGGCCAGTAAAAAGATCCGTACTCAAACAGGATAGTGTTTGAAATCAGGAGGACTTATGCCTCATGATGGAAGGGGTTTTCTGGATCCTTGGGAAATCTGAAGTTATGCAGAGCAGGACATACATCCTTGTTTGAGACAGCGCGGGGGGGAATGTTGGGGAAATTACCCACCTCAGGACTGGGTTTGTGGGGTTGTTTTTTTTAAAAGAAAACAGAAAGAGAAGGGCAAAACGACAGTGAAAGAACAGTCATGATGGAAGCATTTCTGGTTTGCACCTGGAATTGTTTTTTACCACTGCCAACCAGACACTCTTAATGACAGTAAGAAATCCAGAGGCGGTACTCTGCCTACCTGACGAATGTGCATAGTTAGCTGGTGCTGTGTAGTGCAAATCCTTTCACACAGAGGACAGGTATAGGAAGACTTCTCTTCTTTTGTTTCCTGTGAACAAAACAAAACAAAGAAATCAGAAGGAATATCGACAGAAAAGAACTTGAAAGCTCTTACTGCTGGTGATGGAAAAAATATAATCCATCCTAAGTACAAAAGGCCGGTGCTAACAGAGCAACTCGCACGTATCCATTTATCATCTTGATACATCCCACAGGGAAGTCTCAGCAACTTCTGAATTTATAAATAAGGCCCATTCCACCTACCCTAGAAGTGTAGAGCAGCTGTTTTAACAGCACACAGATAATCAGGAGTAGCAGTTTAGGACAGGAAGTGAAGGCAATTATCACGACCAGCTCAAACTGCCAGGAGGAATTTGGGTGAGCAGCAAGTAAATCCTGGAATACAGCCAGAATACGTGGGTAAACGCCACTAATCTTCCCAAAAGATCTTTAATAAGCACAAGTTGCTGGGACTTCAGGTTTTCCATCCCATCTTGATGGCAAGGCACTAGCCTGGTGCCCTTTTTCAAGAGGCTCTATGTTCTGCTCCGTGGCTGACTCAGAAGGAAGAGCAGCATTTACTGAATCACCAGCACCATTTCCCTCAGCATCCTGTGTTTCTCCTGGAAGCATCCCATCCAGGCACACCAGCCAGGCCCAACCCTTCTCAAGCTTGCAAGATCTGATGAGATCATGGTGAAAAAGAGGTGACAATGCAGGAGTGTACGTGCCTCAAAAAGAACACATTATGAACCCGGGTTAATCTCCACCCAGGTGAGAATCAGGAGTAACTGTGGTTTGACCACAGAGTACAAATAATGAAGCCAGCTGGATTTAAGTATGCCCTTGAGACACTGAGCATAGCCATCACTCTTTCAGCCACAGATGAAATGGCACTCTTGCGGGAACCAAAGGCATCTGCCTGAGTTGTCTGCAAGGATGGCTACGGTGTGACTTCAAGGGTGTTCTCACCACCTCACCAAGAAGTCCAGGCATGGCTTCTCCACCAACTGCTGTATGTTAAAAGGAAGATGGTTTGTCACTGAAAATCAAACCTTTATTTTCTGTAGAATGATGCAAATCTTCACCTGCTAGACAGACCCACTGCCTGACCAGAGTACAAAAACTATCTCTGCATGATCAACAGGAAAGTGTAATATTTATGCCAAAAGGACATGTTCCACTGAACACCTTTGCTGACTATTTTAAGTATCATTAATAACTATGGAAACAAGGGAAAAAAAGAAAACCTGCCCTTTGTAGCTCTGTAGTTGGGAGGGAGTTGATGAGTACCTGTGCATCTCCTCTCTTTACTCAACTCTTCTGGGATGGCGATGGGGAAACTCAAAGCAACAACTTCCAGACAGAAGCAATTGTGGAGAACACTAAGAATGACTATGACAAGTCTCTGTGACACATTCTGTGGCATTTTAGGAGGGAAGATGCTGACAGAGTGTTAGAGAGAGGTTTTCTTAAGTCTCAGTAAATCAATAGCCACTCCCACATGATTGGGGGAGCCATTCCAGAGAGTCTCCTACTAAAATCTAACACTGTGCTTTCATAAACAGGGCCACAATAATTTTCCATTAACCTCAGTGACCTGTGGACATGGATGAAGAGCTATTTTCCCATTTTGTCACTTGTGACTTCACTTCTAAAAGGACTGGGACTACAATGATTAGGTTCTTCCACTTCTCCCAGCTGTTCTTCCTGTACATCTTTTTCTAACTGTATTTCAGGTCTCTCTGTCTCAAAGGTAATACTTGTAGGCCACACACACGCAGGCTAAGGCCTAATGTACTCCTGCTTGCAAAACATCAGAGAGCAAGCAAGAAAGGTTGCCATTACGAAGTCTTAACATCTCAAGCAAGTTAAAATGCATTATGCCAGTGCCCCCCCCCACACAGACAACATACAAATATCTAATACGCACATGCTCATCCCATCTTATTTACACAACTGTAATTTTACTGTATGCAACCTGTCTGTGGAGTAATGTTCAGCTCCAATTATACTGCAACCCTGTTAAAGTTGGCTCAGGACAGAACAAACACACTGTGCCCTGAGGAAAATCCCTGCAGCTGTGCTGACAGTTTAGGCGGTGTTTAATCCCCGGGGTATTTCTGTGAAATTATCAACCTACTACGTGGGGGTTTTTTGTCCCCTGCCCTCTCCCCTCAAACGAGCGCTGCAGTTCTACAGCATGAACTTGATGGTTTCAAAGCTTGCTTTCCAGACTGCCTGTTCTTCGCATCAGCAAATTAACGGAAGATAGAGTAATTACTGGGTTCACCTTGAAGCAAAGATCAGAAACACACTACAGCTCAGCCAGAGCTGATTACTATTGAATCTGGGGTTTATTATTAACTAAAACCCAAACTTTCTCCGGTGGTCATGCAGGGTACATGTCGCATACCGTAACACAGCTCAAGCAAATCCAAGGTAGCTACAGACAGCAATGCTGCTGGCTGACCCAATCCTCATCAGCATCCCTACTGCAAAAACACCCACAAACTCAGCTACCTCACTGAGGCCTGAAAACACATCTCCTGAACCCAAAGACAGAATTAGCAGCTAATTCGTTAGCTACTCGCCCTTTAGTGTCAGCCTGGCAGGACTGCTCTGCATCAACTGGTGGCAAATGCTTTTGGAATCCAGGCCCGTTTGTTTTACTCTGGGTCAAAGAAAACACCTTTGCCATGATTTTCGTTTTCTTCAAGAGCAAAGAAAATGAGAAATTAAAAGAGATGCAGGTTGATGGGAGAACTTGTTTATTAGACTATGAGTAGGCTAGAGACAAGATAAAATCAGCATTATAAAGAGAACCATAGACTTTGGGACAAAGGTTCAGGGCAAAAATGCCTCACTGCCAACTCACGGGGAAACAGCAGTCAGGCCCAGAAAAGTAGCCAACTCCTACTACCTTTGAGATTATAATAAGGGGTACATTCTGACCAGCATCTGAGATCTGTGTGCTGCTACGTACTGAAACAATTCCGTGCTTTCATTCGGCTATGCTGAAAGTGGAAATTCGCTGCATTAGAGGTTGCTGAGCAGATTGATGCCCACTTAATGTTTCACATCTCACTTCTCTTTTCTCAGTGAACGTAGCCATTTGCTCCCGTGGCGATAACAATCTTTCAGCCCCAAAACAAACAGGCTATTTACTATGTTTTCAATTTATTTGTTTATTTTTATGCTGTAAGAATCCCTCTTAATCCTGTCACATTTACTCTAGAGCTTCCTTTGATTCCATGCCCATCGAAATATCAGGTGGAATAAAGGTCACTAACGCTAATAAAATTCGCTGAAGCCAAACCACATGGTGTCCCGGCGGACAGCTGTGTAATTGCACTGCCACTGAGACAAGTCTGAACTCCAGTATCTCACTTCACATGATGAAATCAAGGAACCAGAGCAGCCCCTAAATGGGAACATTGCAAATAAACCTTAAAGCCAGGTGCTAGACAATGCAATCCCACAAACACAGTTACCCGTGTACTGCCCAATCTCTTCATTTAACAATGATCACTTACAGTGTATGGCTTTTAACTCCTTTTAAGCAAAAAAATCCAAGACAAGTCATAAGTCTGTCAACAGGGCAGCTACTCAGCAAGCTATTAATAAACTACTATAGGAACATCACATGAGTCATGCCTCTCAATCTTTCTGGTCCCTCTTACATCTTGATTCATTTACAAAGTTTCCGGGCTTCACTGCAAGTTCTAAAATCAAATGGACAACACGGGGATCTGGAGTATTTCTTGATGTTCTGCAGCATGTTCATTGGTAGGCCTTGGCCCAGAGGGAGAAAAACATGGATATAAACAACCTCAGCTTTAGCTGATATGACTCTCTCACTTGTTTAGGTCAATATTGCTATCAATTGGCGCCATCAACTGTAAATGGAAAACAATTGATAAAGGCTACATATATTTGCTCTGCAAGATTTATACAATGCATTGTGCAACAGCTTTTCGTATTTTCATTAATACTGGAGTAAGGGTACCTTACACTACACACTGTGAGCTGAGAATCCTGAGGGATATTTTGTTCTAGCACCACCTTTAATCTTAAATCACTTGGATCTTCCCCCAGTGACAGTCACGCACTTGATGAGGAGTCTCCCACTATGGCCAAGGCAAGCTCCCTGTCACATCACTCAGCTCCTCTCTGAGCTACTCCTTGAGATTATCTGGTTTCCCAACAGATTAGGTGAATGCAAGAGCCTGGAGAAAGGATGCCATGGGGAAGAAGTAGCAACTCTTAGGCAACTTTGCTACTGCTGGTGGCATCTGCTAGAGCAGCTCACCATTGCATGACATCATAGCTCATGCTCAGATGTTTTACGTGAACCCTTCGATTCCCAGCTTTCTAAAGTTATGTTCTGGAGAGCCACAAGAAAACAGACACAGAGAAGCAACGGTGGAGGCAAGAAGTACCCACCAAGAGGAAAACACACTACAAGAGGAAAAAAGGCAAAACAATGTCTTATCACTTCCCATGCAGCTGCTGTTCTCCCCTTCTCCCTCCCTGCATTCGAGTTTACATACCTGGTTCCTCCTGCCAATCCGATTTGGTGCAGGAGACTTTGAGGGGGATTTGACATTTTGAGAGTTCCCACCACTTTCAGCAAGTTTCCCCACATTCATCACTGCTGACATCATGGCGTCAATGGAGGACAAGTCTGTTCCCTCCACACTGTTTGGTGAACTTGGTGATATCTTGTAGCTGTTTAAGCTTTCCAGCTGCTTCTCTGGAAATAAAAACAAAAACAGTTGCTAGGCCATCTGAAAAAAAAAAAATAACATACCTGAGAATTTTCAGCTGCCTGTAACATCATATACATCACACTGCTGGGTCATCATGGAGCACAAGCAACAGCCCAGAGTCACTGGACTTGTTGTAATGGGAAAAGTTTCTCATGCTGGAATGTACAGGACAAGGTGTACATTTCTTCTCAGAGGACATTCACATTATCTTCGTTTTCAACCTTAATTCAACATGGGGCTTATAGAGGGATTTACTTTAAACCCTCCTGCTGTAAAATGTTATTATTCGTGGTACCTTGTGATCACCATGAACTAGTAGAGCAGTACTGATGAATGCATGCTCTGGCAAGCACAATCATTCAAGCAAGCACATGATTTGAGCAGAACTGCACAATCAAGGCATTAGTAACATAGTGTAGGGTACCGGGTTCTCTTTCTAGCATAGCTTAAGCCAGTTCTGTATATGGAATAAGCTAAATTAGCAAAAGTCCAACTGAAACAAAACCCCAAATCCCCACAAACACCTCTTTGCTGCCACAGCTGGCACCTATGTAGATTTTTGTTCTTTTTGGTATACCAACCCATGTTAGTCCATGAGCACTACATGTTACATCCATGACTAATGCCACAGCTAAAGCTGATCAGGTTCAGACTTCTCCATCCATCCCATTCTGTACATAGCAGGGATGCTCCTGTCTCAGATATCAAATTCAAAACACGCTGAAGTCTGAGGTTTCTCAACATACTATGTCAAACACACAGGTAAGGCAAATCGGAAAAGGAAAATGCTTTCAAACTAAACACCCCTTTCCCCAAAAGAAGTCTCCCAAACAAACAGGAATACTCTGCAATTCTGATGCTCTGTCACCTCTGGTGAAGGGCACAGAATCTTCATGTGTGATGTGAGAAAGTAACTGCAACAAAAGAGGATGTGAGGAGGTGAACAAGGAGGAACACATTTTGTGTATGAACATTTGATCTCTGCATAATACTGTCTTTGGAAGATAAGTCTGAGCATTACAAACAGGTGGTTTTTCTGAGGCTAACTAATGTGGTGCCAAGTTACTGGGAGCCAAGAAAATCTTAGTTTAGAAGCCTGCAGTGGTAGTGGAGTATTTATGTATGTGCCCATGCTTTAGCTCAAGCTATTTTAGATTTTTCAGACAGATAAAAGTTGGGGATGGGAAAGAAATATATGCAGCAGTGCTTCTGCTCAGTGTATCTGATGCACTTCACACAGGTGGGTAAGAAATGTTTCTACAAGCCTTAATCAATGCCCTAATTTACAGAGTCACACAGAGCTAGTTAAACCAGTTACCTTCATTTTTATCCCCTGATTGACTGTGGCTCTCTTCTTGGTTGCTGGTCTCCTCACTTAGTGTAGTATGTATAGTAGCGTCTGGCTCTTCAGCCTCTTCTTCAGCAGCACCCTCTAGCACTACGTGAGGAAGAAGAAAAAAAAAGTAGAAAGGCTGTAAGTTTCCTCTGGAAGCCATTTTAGCAAAATAAAGACTACAAGCCTTTAGTTTGAGGGTTCCCCTGACTGGTACATAGGTCTCATGACAACACGTAAACAAGTGCCAGCGGGGCCATGTACGCACTCCCACGAGTGGCTGGGCACTGGGCTGGGAGATGTTGCCACCTCTGCCAGTAGCAAGATGTGGGCAAACAAAGAAAGAAAACCCTTACTGGCTTGGTCTCCCAGTATACAGGCAGGGAAAAAAAAACAGGAAGAGGGACAGATGAAGAGAGCAAGCCAGCATATCCCTGAGAGTCTGATTAAGGCATTTGATGAAGAAGTGGGAAAAATATTCTGCAGCTAGAGAATTTAAGTGATTTAATTTCCTACACACGCTCATCTTTTCGGAGGATTAACATTTACGGCGATTTATGAATTCACAGTGACCTTTTTCTTCCTTCTAGCAGTGGTGGAATGACTGCTGAGGTTTCTGGGATCATCTGGCCCATTTCTCTCACCTACTGCCCAAGGTTTCCAGAAGAGTTCAAGATATAGGCAACCATCTCATGTGCTGACAAAATTTCTCCACACACCTTCTCTGAAACCACAAACTTATCATGCCATCATTGGGGTTTCAGGAAGGATGCCTGGTCTGGTTGGAGAATGACAAGGCAGTTAAACATCATTTTTAGAGGTGAGGAGGAATGATCGACGGATGAGAGAGTTCACCACTCACAGCATTCACGGCAGTAGCCTCTGGAAAAGGTTATTTCTAATACGGAAAAACTACTGATACATTTTTAACAGAAAAAAAAGAAAATACACCTCTATAACCTTACAAGCAAAACAGTGATTTCATTATAGAAATTAATACGCTGTGGGCGTTTCAACACCTCGGGTTTCCAAATCGCATGTAGCAAACAATACAGGTTTTCCTTTAGTTTCAGAAAGCAGAGGCCAGCAGCCTCAAGCTGTGGTTGCCTCAACAGGGTTTCTTCCTTTAAAAGAAAAAGATATTCTCAAGGATGAGATGCAAATCAGTCACGTAACACATCTTCAGATGCTGTCTCAACAGCATTGGCAAACAAGAAATTACTTGAATGACAAGAAATATCCTGACTAGTGACATTTTAAAGCTCACAAGCAAAGGCAGATAAAGGCCCTGGCCTATGTCAGGCAGTTCCTCATCTCACGTTAAGGCCAGGCAAAGCGGCTGATTGCAGCTTCCCACGTGTAACCGCCGACCCTCTCAGGAGCAGCACTCAAGATGGTCTGACACAGCCAGACAGTGTGGTCTGAAGACGTAACTTCAGACCCGACTAAGCCCAGTGTCTAAGGCTCTGGATAACATCAACTTTGTAACTAACACTGTTTTCCACTTGCATCTTCAGAAACAGACAAAAAGACGATTTTTATGCTCTCCTGAACAACTCAAGGTAACTCTTACCCAGTCATTTTCGTCGTTTCCTGCTAAGAAAACATTAGTGGTCCCTGCCAACATGGGGATTTCTTGATCCCCATGGTAAGGCCAAGCACCCATCCTTCTGTATGCTCTCCAGCAATTATGGGAGCCGTTTCTTTTGTTTGTCCTTAGCTGTCATAACTCTGCTTCTATTTTGTTTGGTTTTTAAAGAGGTCCATGTCCTTCAAGAGCAACAGTGTCTTTTTTTTTTCCTTGCCATCTTTTTTAACCACTTAATGGTAGCCGAGTTAATTTTGAACAAGCACAAAAGAATTGTGGCCTAATCTTCTAAGTTGCTTGCTGTACCTGCTTAGTACAACCAGTTTAAATTACTGGGATGGATTTCTGTTGCAACAATGCCAAGAAGTGCTTTAGTCCAACCAAACAAAACAACTCCCCCTTCCAAAGTAGACCTATTCATTCCTCCTTCAGTCAGTACCTTTGACATTAATGTCACCATTGATTCATCCTGGAAAAAGTTAATCTATTGCATAACTGTGAAGACTTCTGTGTTGGCCAAGGTAACTTTCAGATAGCTGCTTCCCAGAGAAGTGCTGCTTTTAACGACAGCGAACATGAGAAATGTTCATCACAAAGAGGGAGACATAGGTGCACACATTAACAAACCTACCTCCTGGTTTAGAAATACCTGCCAGCTTGCTCTCTGTTCTTGCAGGAGAAAAACTATGTATTATGCTACTGCAGCATGACCAATGTTTTACTTCTGAATTTAACTATCTTCCTGATAACAAAAAACCAAGGCTGTATAGTGACAGATCTTGTTTTTAAAACTGTCTTCCCCATACTAAAAATTATAACATTCAGAAGTTCAAAGTTCAAAGTTGCAGTCAAAGACTGCAACTTAACTTCTACAAAAACAGGTATTATTGTTGCCTGCTTTTATTTTTCATTTGTATTCTCTATTCCCTTGCACGAAGCAAAAACGCACCACTGAAAAAAAGACTACTGCCTGAGCAGCCCACACCGATTTCAGAAGCATAACTTTCTATTTGCAATAGGATATAGAAACAATAAGAATACTGGGCCAAATCATTCCTTCCTGTGGGAAAACCCGTGGCAGAGCGCCTTTAGGCAGGAATACACTGAGAGATTGCTTTGCAGCTTCCCCCCCCACCCCCTTCTTCTTCTTCTTTAAATAAATGCATCACTGAGGATGGGGAAGTGGTGGTTTTCTCAGAGCATCAGACAAGCAGCAACCCGCGTGGATGCCCCATGCCATGCTGCCTTCAGGACTGCAAGCCTTCTCAGCTCACACCAAATGCCCCTGCTTGGAGGTCGTGCTGATGGAGCCTTCTTCCTCCCTCTCCCCAAAAGAAAACAAAGACCTCCAGGAAAGAGGACAAACAGGAAACAGGCTGGCAAACAGTGCAGCCTCAGGTTGCATTCAGACATCACACCAAAGCCTCTAGGAAACAGGCAAGTGGTCGCAACCATTCAAATCATCATCTGCTTTGAAGAAAACCCCCCAGGGTCACAGTCAGCCTCTGTGAAAAGGAGGAAAAGGGGAGAGCAAGCTAGAGTGCTGACACAGCGGGGGTTGGGGGTGGGGGGGGGAGAGAATCAAACAAAACAATGCAGCAGCCCTCTTTTCACAGCCACACCAAGAGACCTGGATCTTCTGTGGGAACATATCTCCTCCACTTGATGATGTTGCTGAAAGCACGACACAGTGGCAACTTTGATACCTAAGGAGCTCCTGCTTCTGACAGAGGCCCACTCCTGATGCCCCACATAACCAGCTAATGGGCGAGTCACTGAGAAAGTAGAGCTAAAAAAAAAAAAAGTCAAAAGCCTTGTTGCTTCCCATTCAGTCTGTACAGGAAGACACTTGCTAGACCTATTTCCTCCTTTGGGATATAGTGTGACTCCACTGCATGTTAATGCTGAGCCCATCAACAGCTACTTCCCTCCCTTCCCTTCACTTATGTGGTTTTATTTGCATTTAATTTTCTTGTTTTAAGACCCCTTAAAACAGTTATAGCTGCTTCTCCTCCCGTTGAAGAGCATCATGGATGAAGCAAAAAGGAGAACGTGGGGCCACATGGGAAGGAAGAAGAAAGGAGAAGAAATGATGAGTCTTCAGAGTCACAGTCACTTGACTGGCCACTGAGAGGAGGCTACAAAAGCACAGAGCAGCACATCCTGGCCGCTGGGAGCTGGTACAAGTCTGTGCTCCAGGTTGCTTCACTCTCTTTGCACACGAGCTCTCCCTTTGGAATAGATAGGAAGAAACACACAATGCAGGCAAGGAGGGGGGAAACCTGATGTGTGGCACAAAGCTGCTCATTGTTCTGCCTTCCAAAAAAATCCACATTAGTGTTAAAGTAGAAGCCATGTACTAATTGGGCCAGGGAAAGATTAACACTCTCAGCCAAATACTTTTACTGGTTTCATTAAACACACCGTAGTACGTAGTACAGAACACGATGGGGAGGAGGAGAAACAGGGGAAACACGACAGTTTTAGGAATGTGCACCCCCACACACATGCATTTCAAACCACTTTTTCCCGTGAGGCCCAAACAGGAATCCTGAGCCTCCTTCATCATTTCCATCTTAGCAATGCTATGAGCTTATCCAAGGCTTTCCCACTGTTGTTTTTTGTTGGTTTTTTTTCCTAAGTAGTAGGAAAAAATCCAAGGATCATTTAAATAAAGGCCAGACCTTCTAGTGTACAAATTTAGACAAGAACAGAACTTCAAAGTGGAGCATCGCATTAAAATAAACAGAAGTTTACTGCTTACCCTTGAGATTATAACACCTAAAGAATCGCTACGTCACACTACAAACAGTTTCTAATGCGCTGATCTCCCACCAAGCTTCTACGCAGAGGAGCGGATTTTACTCCCAGAGCACATGGTGACACTCCTAAGCACAAATGGTCACCCCTACCCCAAGGGATGCGCACCATCACCTGCACATCACTTTGAATGTGCTTTTACATCAAAGCTGGCAGGAAGGAAAAAGGGTGAAAAGGCATCGTGTGGGAAGAAAAAGGAATTAACAGTATTCAAAGCATCACCTCAAGGCAAAGGAAAACCAAACAAAAAAAAGTTTTCCCAGATGACCTTTTTAATACAAACTTGGCCCTTGCTACTGAAGCATTGGTGCTGACTTGGCTTCCCAGCAGTAAAGAACTGCCAGTGTCACCTCACTGTCACCACTGCTGGAGCACCAGTTTGGAACAGCCTATGGGGAAAGGAAGACAAACATAAAACCAGCAGCACTGGAGTATCTGGTGGTCGCTCCTTCACTTAGCATTTGGTAAGAACTAAGGCTTTGAACTCATACCTGTAAGTAATGTTTTCCTCTAGGGAATAATAAAATCAAACAAAACAAACTCTAAAAGACAACCACCAAAAGGAGTAACATCTCTTGAAAGGTGCTCTATGTGAGTACCAAAAGATGGACCGCTCTTATTGCCACAAACTCCCTAAGCCACTAGTGACAAAATTGTTTTACCTGTGTTAGTGCATGTATAACACTTTGCTTCCTGGAATAACTACAAATCTACAACATCTACGTGACCTCTTGTACACAGATACACCAGGCACAGAATAAACACGTGAAACACACAGTTCATGGCCTTGCCTTAAAACTAAGCTATGGACCACCTTCTGTTTTGAGGGTGGGGTAGGGGAAGTGGCACCAGACAAGAATAAGAGGACCCCATCCTTCCAGAGTCTTTTGTATACTGTTGCTACAACACTTAACAATTAGGCTTAAATTTTAACTATTCCAATGTATTTACTCCTCCTGTATTATGTCCTTGCATGTATGATGGATACACGTGTGCAGACAGCTTTTACGTAGGTTTTGAAAATCACCTTCTGATGACTTAATGGAGCACTAATGGTCCTCAGGACTTTGGCTCAGATGACTAAAAGCATCTCTCCATAAAGCATACCAGAATTTTAACTTAGACAATGCCTTAAGCAAATGACAACTCCGAGTCATGATACTCCGGTACTTCATTGATGTAATATGCCAAAACCAAGGAAGCTACAGTAGTCTAACAGTGAGATGCTGAACCAGCAAAGCTGGAGGTTTCCTGGATGAAATTCACCTATACAGTCTGACTGGATTACAGCAACACAGAGAGCAAGTAGCCTTAATATAAAATGCATCTGTATCCATCTTCTGGCCCCATGCTCAATTTGCTACCTTGAACAGTGTACCCACAGTTGCTCCTTTCGCAAGCACTGTGTGCTGTGGGAACAGCCCTCATGCAGGAGGGGCCTGTTGTCCTGCTAAGCTAGAAAGGAGAACTGAAGCACGTGCTGCTCAGCACCGAGAGCGAAAGCAAAACTCAATAGGCCCCAGGCTCCCAAAAGGAAAGCCCAGGTCTCTGCTAGCGTGCTCTGTAGGCATCTCAGAGGGTTTGATCCAAACCTGCACCAAGCTCATGCCCAGCACTGCCATTCTTGAGGACAGCAGCAGCACCACACAAACACACAGCGCTGTGAGAGCTGCCAGTAACAGCGCTGATGAATTTTTGTAATGCCTTAGCCCTTCTCCCTCCCCGCAATCAAAGAAGTATCTACACATCATTCTCCACCCTCACTGTTTGTATCAGCTTGTGTGTGATCACCTGGCCCTCCGGGAAACCTTTGTCATCCAATTGCACTCAGCTTCTAGAGCTTGTTCAAGCAAAAAAAAAAAGGATATTGAGATTTGAAGACAGCTTAACAAACCTGGAGCCACATCGCATCGCGTCGCATTTAGACACACACACAAAAAAACGAAGTCAGGGCAACCGCAGAGTAAAACAAGTGACTGTAAGCAGACATTCCTCTACTCCTTCCTGTGCTGACAACTGCAAACACCCCTTCATCCTCATCTTTGCCAGCCCACGCAGCCATCAGGAGGCCAGCGAGGAGAGGGCTCAGCTTCCCCCAGTCACCAGGAGCCATAGCAACACAGGGGGAACACAGCCCAACACAGGGCTTGGGCGTTACCGGGCACATCCCCTCCCTTGCGCCCTCCCCGCTGCCTTGAGGAGGGACACAAAAGCAACACTGTCTGTCCTTATAAGCTCTGCTTTGCATGTGTTGGGGGAGCGGGGACAGCTGTGTGGACGGCTCGCAGAGTTCCAGGAAGTCGATGTGTTTCTTGGCTTGGACTCCAGTTTATTTGCCTTAGATGAAGTGGCGACCCGAGAAAGTCCCTTCACTGTCCCGTCCCCCACCCCCAGGCTGGCACTGGCTGTGGTGGCGCAGAGCTCCTCGGGACACAACCCTGAGCCTCCCCCCACACTGAAAGGCCTTCACCATGTCTCTCCCTGGGGCTAGGGCTGGCCTACTTCCCACCGGGCAAGGGGACGGCCTTGGGATGAGGCGTGGGAGAGAGTGGGAGCCGGGAGCAGAGCCAGGGAGCAGAGGGAGCTGGCCCTGAAGGCTCTACCCCCCCCCCGGCAAGCAGGATGGAGGTGTCTCGTGAAGGAGGGAACGGGTCAGGCCAGCATGGTCACGCTGCCTGCCAAAACTGCCACTGCCCACACAGCCCTGAAGGAGCTGAGGACAAGGCGAGAGAGCAGAGGGGCAGAGGGAAGCCGAAGTGAAGACCAGCGGGCACCCACTATTGTGCGTGTCTCCTTGCCAAACAAGTCCAGGAAGAGGAGGCACATCTGCCCCAGGGGAGCCCCCACAACCACGCAGAAGCACAGTCCCACACGCAAAACCTCATCAGCAGCTGCCACCTCACACAAGCAGAGGAGGGGATGAGGGATGCAAAATGAGGAAGCAATCTAAAATGTAGCTGTGTGGGTTTGGCCTTTTCTTTTTCCATTTTTGGCTTGCTCTGCCAAACCCCGGTTAACTTAAAACCCTGACAAGGAGGAGAGAAGATACAGGTTGGCGTCCCATCACCTACATGGCACAGCAAGCACTGTGCTGAGGGAATGAGACATTTGTCCAAAAGCCTGAGGGGTCAGCTAGACAGATTGCACTTGAGAGAACCAGATGGAAAACATTTCTGAGTAACAGAGAAGAAAAGCGGCCGTCCCTCCAAACAGCCTGAGTTACAGTGCCCCTCGGCTCCATCTGAGGAGAGGCTGCAGGGACCGGGGGCAGGCAAAGTGGGACGCTGGGCTTGGCCCGGGTAGCTGTGACGGGAGATGCTGACATCTCTGACAATATATGGCCAGTCTAAACCACAGGATATCTTGTCCTTTTAAGGTGGGCCAAAAGTAAGCATCTGTGCAGCAGTAGCACAGCCCCAGTCTGCCATCAATAGCCCCTGGTGTCACTGCATAAAACAGAGGCTCCTGTGCCATACCAACTGGCCATGCATATGCCCAGGCAGCCACTCCGAGAGGAGACAATCAGTCCAGTTGTTCCTACACACAGTATCACAGAAACAAGAAGGAACAGTAGTAATGAGAGGAAGAAAAGCCACAAAACCATGCGGCCAGGCTGCTCGCTTGGCAATTGGTGCCTGCAGCTGTTGGAAGAGAGGGAGGGCCTGTCCCCATCCCCATCCCTGTCCCTCGCCCTGAAGGCCAGCAGCTCAGCCAAGGGCAGCTTTGGATCCTGGATTGGAGGTGAAGGTTTAAAGCAAATCTCTGGAGGGAGAAATGAGCAAACGTTTCACTCCCTCATCCCTGCTTTTCACACGCAGCCATAGTTCTGTGTGTGCAGCAGGACAGGTTTGTCAGGGATTAGAGAAAGGGGGGTTGAATCACACCACGGAAGAAACAGAAAATCTCCTGTGTTCGTGGCCTTGTTTCTTGTGCAGTGCCCTGATTCCCATTCTCTTCCTCCAGAATGGATTTTAAGACAGCTTCACAGAGGCCCTGAATGCATGGGCAATTTTACAGAAACCATTCTGGAAAGAGCGTAAGTTAAACCAGGAAAAGGCTCTTTCCTTTCAGAGTAGCTATGTCCCACATGGCGTTCCACCACTGTAACTGCATCCACATGCTTGCACATTTCCTTGCAGAGACAAGCCCAAGTGGGGGGGGGACAGCATTGTTCGCTTACCACACAGCCCCCAACGCATCCTTGGCAGCCCAATCACACTGATTTGGTTGGAGAAGCCACCACACTCTCTGCTTGGAGCACTGTACTAGTAGCATGCCAAAGCATTTTACACGTCTCAAGATAATGTGGGGAAAACGATGCACCACATGAGAAAAAAAGTAGAAATTACAGGGATCAAAATTTGTTTCCTGGTGGTAGCACTGTCCACCCTCAAGATTTTATCACGAGCCCTGGAAAAATCTGATGGTGTACATTACTGCATAAAAACATCAAACTGGATGGGGGTTTTTTTTGTTTATTTTAAAGTGAAAGTTCTAGTTTTTGGGGTTGTGGAGAAAGGACAGAAACATCACACGCTCAGCAAAACACAAAAAGCAAATTGCAGTGAACAGATTAATTTTAAAGCCTCAAGCTTTTAAGGATAATCACGACCTCAGATGCTCAACCTGTAATTTCTTAACACACAGAGACAGCAACATAAGCCATCCTTTCCTTACACCGCACATTTTATACCCTGGAACACATACCTTCCAAAACTAAAACGGCCTTTTTGTTTTTAAAAGAGTGAAAAGGACCACAACATCTCATCATTTTCTATTTATTTCTAATCAATTTTATTTATTTCCAATGCTTTCTTTAAAACCCAATGCAGCTGTTACTTAAAGATGAGAACCTCCACCAAATTACCAAACTAGTTTTAAGCAGAAATAAATCCAACACGCAAATATTTTGCAGAGAGAATGATTCGAGACTTTGCAGCTCTTCTCACTGCTCTTTTCCAGGGAGCATGACTTGCTGACAGGATTAACTACTGCCAGGCTCACGAAGCTGGGAGACAGCTGCCACATGGCAGCCATTTATTACAAAGCTCCACTCCTCTAAAGTTAGTAGAGGCAGACTATTTCATCTGTGTTATCAGCAGGGTTCCTCTGCTCCACAGGCTTTAGTGACCAGGCTTTTTCTAAACAAACATCTCCTTTTCTCCTCCACCTTGTTAACATCATTATCTTCCTGCCTTCTGTTTCTGGTCACCACAGGAACTATTCCCCCTATCACACTCTCCAAATAGCAACAACAAAAACATCTATAATCAAGATGTTTAAGAAACACACATAGCCCCTGAAATAAATTTTTTTAATTAAAGAGTTTTAGCTTGAAATTTTAAGAGGGGAAACCACATGCCACAGGGAGGAAAGAAACATGTGCTGGAGCAAAGGGATTCAGAAGCATGCTGTAGAATGCCCCCACTCTCTCATCCAACCTATCAGGCATTTGTAATGTCAGTCTCCAACTACAGTATCCCAAGTGGCTTTTTCATGAGCAAGAGATAATTCCTAGCTTGTACTCCTAGCTTGTATTGCCACACCAGACAGACCCTCCATCGACCCACATGCCAAAGCCAATCCCTGCCCTCCACCACATGAGGCACAAACAGGTCTCAAATCAACAACCTCCAAGATATAGCTAAGGACCAGGAACAGATGTACATCATCCACACCATCTCCATGTGATATTAAGCACAGATGATCATTGGTTGCCACTCTCCTGTTATTTTTGATCAAGAGTTAAAAGATACAAGCTAGCTGTTTAATTTTGCCTGGGATTATTCTAGATGTACATTTGTCATAGATGCCAGAGTACCACAAATCACTCAAACTGAGGTTTACTGCTTCCTCCAGGTGAAGGGAGGACCTAGCCTTTTGAAAAACGTCTCTCTCCCATCACTGATGAACAAGAAGTTGCCACAGTCTTGTGAGCACACCCACTGGTTTGTACCAGCTGGGCAGGTAGCCCTCAGGCTTGTTTGCAGAGCTCTAAATTCTGAAACACGAGGTTTCTTTTTTGGTTTAGTTAGGTAAATTAATTACAGCAGTAGATGGTGCTGGCAAGCCTCTCCAAGTTGAGATCCTCACAGGAAAGCCACTAGGAAAATTTTAAACAGCCTTGCTACTTGCCAATGTTATTCTTCAGTACTAGTTTTCTTTCTATTTTAATGCACACACATTGAAACTAACCTGTGGGAGGTGCTTCCTGCACACTGACAAAATGAAACAGCATCTGTTAATTTTCATAGACTGCAACACCCAGGCAGAAAAAGGGCACAGGGATCTAGCTCAGTGATTTCTTATGGAATTCAAAAGTCTCTCAGCTTTCTCAGATAAGGGTAACAGGCCTTCTCAGAAACAACATAAAAAGATGTATTTTGTGTGCACGCGCACACACACATACCCCCCACTCTCCTTCCTCCACAACCACATTCAGCTGCTGACACTTCCAAGTTCCTCGGAGTATAGTAGTATAGTCTTTGCTCTGGGACTTTAAAAGCCCAGCAGGCATTTCTAAAGGATTTTACAAAGTACACAGGCCTGGCCTTGCAAAAGCACATGAGGAATCCACAGAGGTCATCGCGAAGCTTAGACAGTCTGCAAACAACATAATCCACGTGCTGGTGAGGTAAGGAACGACCAAAGTCGGGTGGATGGGCCTGAAGACTTCTGCAGGCACTGGCTCCTCCAACAATGCTGTAAACTCTGGAGGAAATGCCTGCTGATCTTCAAAGCCCTTCAGTAGGAACAGCCTTAAGTTTCCTGAACACGAGCATTTGGGTTGTGAGGCCACAATCCTCTTATGCACACAGAAAAAAAAAAATAGAAAAAAACCCAAAGCAAACAAAGCAAAATCTACTAAAGTTAAGAACTGCAAATAACCAGCGAGACTGACCCTCTACTCTGCAATGAGCTGTCAGATCCATCCAGCAAAGTTTTGATGCTCCTCAGCACAACAGCCTCACGGATCAAGCAGCAGCTTACAATCTCTGCAGCTTTTCTTTTTCTATTCCTGGCAGCCCTCCACAGGTGTAGACTCCTGGAACGCAATTCAGTTCTTCAGACTAGGAGGGGATGCTACAGCCTGTGGCTGTACACGGTGTCCACCATAACTATATCAAGATCATTGCAGTGTGCTGCACTGACAGCAGAATTTTAAGTACAGCCTTCAGTCACCTGAAGGGCTGCACAGGCGACCATGAGTAAAGGGGAGTCTGGACACCTGCACACTGCAAAGAATTGCAGGAAGTTTATTTCAGGAACGCTGGGGGAAAAAAAGCCAACAACAACAACAAAAAACTAACAAAAAAATCAAAACAGATAAAATTGTGAACAGGTTTTTTCAGTAAGTGAAGTTTCAAGTCCCTACTCCTCCAGCCAAAAATGTCTGCTGCTAGTTCAAAACCACCCTTCTCTTCCAAAAAGCTGATCCTGATGCTACTGCTTCACACACGGCTGTCAAACAGAGGATACAGACAATTCTTCCCACAATTCACATAGGAAAAGGGAAACTCATTTGCTTCTGCTGACTCACATTAACATAATATACCAAAATATTAGCCTGAAACAAGCTAGAATGAATTATGCATAGGTTCAACCCAATTCTGGCTAAAGTAGCAGTTGCAAGTGTTCATCATAGGAAAAAAACAAACAATAACAACAAGATCTACCAACTGGCCTGTGCACCCACTCATACCCACCCCAACTTCTGCAGTAGGACAGTAAGAGTTCACCAGCGGAACCTTGACTAATGACACACACTGCAAAGCAATATTCAAATATCATAATCAGACTTACGATACTGAAATTCATACTCCTTTTGAGGAGTGATGTTTCCACGTGAACATTTTCTCAGTCATATATAAATACACACCCACACACCGACTTTCTTTTAATTCTAAAGATGAAAATGCTTTACAGTTTTAAGCCAGCACACGCTATAGCAACAGACACATTTATATCAGTCTGGCTGAGGTTACTTAGAACCTACTCCGTGACCAGAGGTGAACAAGACCTGAAGTGTTTTTTAAAAGAGTCACAGGAGAAAAAATTAAGTATTAGAACAATCTGATATTGTTCTTTGATTAGGTTACAATCCTTTAAAGAATAAACTGTCTTTCTACCCATCGTCCAAACTTCATAAAATAAATATGTTCATTCAGAGCAAAAGTGGAGAACAAGAAAAATCTCAACACCAGAACTCGTACCTTCGCTCAGATACTACACAGCAGGAGCTGTTTTCCATTTCAGACATTATAATTTTGAAGCAAGCTTTACACTCCTTACGGAGCTTAACTGTTCAATACAAAGAGATGCAACAGAAGAATTCAAGAAACTGTTAGCAGTCTCACACAAAGAGCAGACAAAGTGTGTATATGAATGAGTTAAACCAAGAAACTAAAAGGAGAAAACAATCAAAACCACTGGTTAAATAATTTCTTTTTCACTGTAAGGTGAAAAGCTTTTCTTAATCTACCCACTCATTTCACACATGGTAATGTACAACTATCATTCCACCAAACACTATGAGAGTCACTACCAGATTTGTTTCACTCCTTCCTTCATCTCAACTTCAAACGAGGTTTCTGAAGTTAGAAGATTTCTCCATCCCTACTTAATGACAGCTGAGGACAGAAACTGATCCTTTCCCTCATCTGCTAGGGCCTGGCATGCCGCAGAGGCTATGGAGGTAGCCACTTTCATAAACAGAAGCGGCAGCAGCAACACGTTCAGCATATTTCACACCAAACTTCAAACATTACTCAATACAGATTTGACATAAAATTATATGAAAGCTGACAAGTTCAAACATTCCTCAGCAAATACACTCCTGTAAAATTTCCTGAAATCTCTCAACATAGAAAAATTCTGAAGTAACAAAGTCTTCAAAATAGCAGCTCCCTGAAGGGTGGGGTAATTGCAAGGGTTATCACACCTCTGGGGGAAGTCACAGGCTCTATCTTGGCAGTGTTTCATCCATTCATATACCCAGGGGACTGATTAGTTCATGATAAGCAATTAAGCACCCTAGGGAGGACGGTAAACCATTTTACCAAAACAAAAAGGTTGCACAAATACAAGTCTCACTAGATTGAAGAAACACTATCCAAAGAACAGCAAATTTGTGTTTGTTCCTTTCTACTGGAACCAGCAAATATTACATTTTGCCTACATATGGCACACACGGATCTCAGAAATCTCAAATTTGAGCACGTACTTGCTGCTAAATTGCTAACAAATGCTCTGAAGCATTTTCTTTCCCAGGATACCAGTGCTGTGACACAGGAAAAAAGGAGGAGGGATGGAGGGGAGGAATATAGTCAATAATGATTGGGCGACTTGAACTAACAATCTCATTCATTTAAATTCTCTTCCTCATTGTTAAACTAGTCCCTAACCAAAGATCAGCTGCAGAGAGCAGGACCTGGAAAGGCTATATATGGCTGAATGCTGGTCACATTTCAGAACGAAATCCCCAGTCAGCAGCAGCTCCACCATTACACACTCTGCTCCTAAACAAGTTCTGGGAAGCTCCTGCCGGCTGTGAGGCTTGCAGTGAGGCATCTATTCGTATCAGAGTCCTGCCCATGTTAAACATTGATCTCTGGTGAAGCAGAGAGATGAATTCACCTTTCACCTGCCAACTGCTCCAACACACCCCAGAGCTGCTGATGGTGCCGCTTCTGACTTGCATCAGGCCCAATGTATTTCAAAGTACTTCAACTCCTTCAAATATAAAGGAATGCTTTTCAGTAAGACGACCCCCTGTTCTTTTCTGCCCTTTTATCTTTTCTTAACAGTTTGCCATCCAGTGATAGGAGGGAACCCCAGCTGCATAGCTTGAGCTTTTATCTTCTGCTGACCATGCAACAACACAAAGCTCAGTGCTGGATTTCCTGCTGCTTGCCTAAAGGGGCTGTTCAGCTTGTTTAAATATTACTTGCCTTGGGAGCCTTGGAGTTGTGCCTGAGCACTGTACTGTATCTTCCCAGCATCCATTTCAGCATGTACTTTAAAGGTCTTTAGGTTTGATGTACTATGCTCCCCCTCACTACAGGAGGAGCCTGATGCCTCACCCGACTCCTCCCTCTCTCCCTGTTCCCCCCATTAATCCCCGTGCCTCATTCCATGACACAGCTAACAGCAGTCCTCCTTCATCCCAAAGGCACGCAAACATAATCAGTCCAGTAAACCGAACCAACTGGAACTAAGAGAGTGTTGTGAAGGGCTACAGCTAGGAAGAAATCAGATGCTATGTATCGCATACAGCAAGCTATCAATGCTCAGTCAGCAAACTATAAGAAAGTACAGTAACAAAAATGGGCTTGTAGGATGAGTTGTGGCACAGCAGCCTGCTGCCATGCTAAATTTGAGAAGTCTCCACAGTGGATTTTTAGAAGAAAAGAATCTTCAAGCACAGCGTTCTCCGAATTTGCAGACTTAACATGTCTCTTTTCAGAGGAGTGATGAAAATAAAACACAGTTCTACAAAAACAGAAAGAATACTCCAGCCTTTACAAATTCTTTCAGAAACCTTCCTTCACATAATTACTGTGCCACAGAGAGGCTGACTTCTGGCTACAAGGTCAGCAGGGAGATAACCTTGGCCAATAGGAATGATCTGCATCAGTCCAAAAGCAGCAGCGTGGTGGCCACCCATTAAGCAGCCTGGCAGGCCTCACTGTTAACCTGTTTGCAGCCGATAACGGCTGATAGGGATGGAGAAGGAGGAGATAAAAATCCAGATTCAAAATCTACTTTGGAAAGTTGCAGGCATAGCAGTTTGAATAAGGAAAACTTTGGTGAATACTGACTATGAAAACTATCCTGTAAAACGATGTCTCTCGTATTCCACGAGCAGCTCAGATGCAGAAACACACGAGCTGATGCAGAATTGCTGTTGCAAGGAAACTCAAGGCTAGAAGCAAAAACCTGGTTTTAATCCATTCTGCTTCGCCTCAGCGTGCACCGCACAGACTGATTTAACCTGGTGTAAGCCACGGCTGCTACTCAGAAGGACAGACTGCCAGTCCTCACTTCACCCCTCAGCTCCAGCCACATGTTCTCCCTCCAGCCATGTGCCAGTCCTAGTATTTGAACCACACAGTGATACAGGATCTCAGAAATGATCTGGTTTGGGATTTGTGTCTGAGCTTTTTTTTGTTTGTTTTCACTTAAAAACATCCACACTTATAGTTTAATCAACAGCCTTCACACAGGGGAGCTGAGACATCGTCAAATTACACCCTCTATTCGAGTGAAGGATGAGAGACCTGAGCAAGAATGTTGTTGGTAACTCTACTCCCGCGGTGCTGCAGCACCAGGGAAAGATGAAAAGATGTTGTGTGATAAACCCACTGCCAGCTCCATCTCCAGACTCTTGTTCCCCCTCCATCTCTTCTCTCCAGGTCAGAGCTCGCTTGCAACCGCTTTGCCATAAAGAACACGTTATCATTTAAAAGCAGACCTGAAGTTCAGCTCTCAGCCCAGTGAAAATGAGTTCACAATACAATAAACTACAATTATAACGTCTGCACTGCACCTCTCCCATGGCATCCCTGAAAGAGATGCCAAGAGAGGAAAGAGCAGTCCCAGGCAACAAGTTAGTAAATTTGTGCTTACCTATCCAATTTTTCCTACATCAAGGACTAGATGTTTCTAGCACCTTGCTAAGCACAAATCACACACAAGTCCAAAATACCCCCCTCCCCCTCCCACTTCCCTCTGCAGTCTTTACGTGGCTGAATTAAGGATAATTTTCAACTTTTTTGTTTGTAAATATTTACATGTGATCCTTCCTTCATGCACTGAGGAAAATTTATCCCCTCCAATACAACTTCATTAAGTCACATCAGCAACCATGCTGAAACAGTCTGCCACCATGTACCAACCACAGCTTCAGAGTCCCCGGCAAGTAGGGTAAGCAGCTCACCTGGAGTCCTCAGGCACTTTAGAAACAATATTTACAAACCTTGCGTCCTTGGACTTAACATACAGCACAGTGGGAATGGCACACATGCTCCAGCACAGGCAGCTGACCCCCTCCAGAAAGCAGTATTTACTGTAAACTGCATCACCTTAAGGGGTGCAGGTGGGACAGAAGTGGAGAAAAAGAAACCAAAGCTGCAGAGGGAAAGGACGTGTTGCTGGGCTGCATGTCCTCAGGCGCTGCTAGCTCACGTTGCTTGCACCATCTGATCGCTCAAAGCTAAAATGGAATGTAGGTAGCAAGTCATAACGCTGCGCAGGGCTGGAGACGTGACCCATCAGCTGTTTCTGCATTATAATTATTGCACGGGGGCACAGCAGGACCAAATGTTTGCCTGGGCAGATTTCTATGATGTTTTGGCTTGTTAAAAATGACAAGAAAGGCCACACACCGCTTTCAGATTTGCAATTACAGTCACTCTTCCACCAGGCCCGGCGGAAGGCCCAGAACTATTTCACTTTATTAAAAAGACAGCATTAAGAAGTCAGATTTCACAGGGCTGTGCTCTCTCTCCTCCCATCACAAGACAGAACGGAGTTTCACACAACGATGTAGCAAAGAAGCACTCCTGAACCACCATCCTCTGCATTTCTAAGCTGGTCTTGGTCATATCCCATTCAGGCCACTTCTGCCCCCAGGATTCGTCTCCCTTTCTTTTTAAAGTTTCTGCTACTAATTAAAAAACTAAAAAACCTTATTGCAATGCCATCATTTCCTTGTACTGTTATATTCTTAAGTGAACTGATTCTCAGTGGTCCTGACCCCCAGCTCCCACTGGGTCTTCAAGTGATGTAAGTAAGTTTCTTTAGCTCTTCCTCCATTTTATTTCTGTCCTAACATGCACCGAGTATAAGCAGGCGACTATGTTTTGGAACTCTGGGCTTAAAAAAGTGAGTATCTTCACTGATACAACTAGAAAGGTAATTTCTTCTAGGCAATTTCCTTCTGTAACATGCTCTGAATTAGCAAAGAGGACAAGTCAGTAAGGAAATTATCTAAGCCAACATATATTCATCATATCTTACTGTCCAGGCTTTGCCTTGTAAGTAAAGCTTAAGTTATTAAGAACACAGTGTGTCAGGCAGTGACATGAATCCCAGTGCACCAGGTCAACGGAGAAACAACAAAACTTGCAGAAAGGCAGCATGAAAACCTTCATCAGTACACAGCCACCGTGCTTCTGTTGCATGAAATATAGCAGGCAGTGTAAAACTGGATAGCAAAGTCCCTTTCCAAATGGCTGCCTTCAGGAGACCACAAGCGCTCGCAGGCCAGAGGGATGCTTGCAGGAGATCACTTCCGAACTACCTCAGGCTTCCTGTTTGACACCACCTGGACTCCCTCTGTCCTCCCACCCATCCCTCAAACAAACAAAATACAAATGTTTGTTTTTAGTGCACTTGCAGACATAGATGCACTCCATAGTCCAGCCATTGTGAGGGCTGAATACAAAGGAGATATCCCTCAAACTCAAAAATGCCATTTTTTTTGGCAGAGCAGAGAGTGATGTCAGGTGGTTAATGGGAAGGCAGGCACAAGGAAACAAGACATCAGTAAGCTATGAACAAGCTCGTAGGTCAGAAAAGCATACTCCACGCTAACAGACCAAAACTTCTGTTAGCACAAGAAGAGCACCCATTTCTAAGAAAACACTTCCTATCTTATTCTCCCCATCCCCTCCCTGATAACCTTCTCCCTGCTGTAATTCAGAACAGCCAAACAACTGATCTTTAACCGTCCATCAGAAGAACTGCCTAATACAATGTCACCTGCTCCACCACAAGAACAATCCACAAATGAATCCAGCTAGGGGTTAAGTGCAAATTTTGGCTTTACTGACTGATGGTATTACACTGCTGAGGGTCCGCTTGCCTGTGTGTGTAGACTGCCCTCTCAGAAATCCCCTCTGCTCAAACTCAGATTTACAAATACATGTACAGATATTCTACACATCTGCTTCCACCTGGTGGATTACCAGAGATGGAGACTGCAGCGTTTCTAAGACAGTCATGTAAACCTCCCTCTAAAATTAGTTGCATGGCAATAATGTGGGCAAGAGCAGCTGGGCTTAGAGGGAAGGAAGTTCGCAAGAAGTGGAATACGAATCACTACATCATTTAAATAATCGTGAAATTCAGTTTTTTCTCTCTTGGAAGACTAACAAAAAAGGGATTTTTCTTTCATTTTAATAGGAGTTTCCCAAAACAGAGGAAGATGGAGCTATCCGATACTGCTCTAGAGCACTGAATACGAGTAAATTACTTGAATCAAGCATCTTGTCAAAGAACTTACAACACTCCTTCCATGTTCTCCCCTTTCATAATCAAGAAAAAAAAAAGGAAGTATTTAAATGTGCATTAAAATACATATCATACACGTATTCAAATCAAACAAAATCCTAAAGTAATTTATTGATCGCTGGCCGTAACTATGGGAAGAACCAGGGGTTCTTTTAACACTTTAGCAAAGCAAATGAGAAACGTTGGGGAATATCCTGAGATACTGCTGCAAAACCTTTCAGGTCTGGTTTCTAAAAAATCTCCTTGCTACAGTACCTGCAAGTGCAGCTTTGCAGAAGCTTCCAGTTCTGTTTTCATATGCATATTTTTAAAGACAGCAGCCACCTTCAACCCTGTGTATACAGCATCAGGGGCATTTCATTCTCTGTGGACGAAGTTCCCAGAAAAGCCAACTCCGGAGATCCTAGGTGTGGCACATTCCTTTTTGCTCTAGATACTCCTCCTGACTAGAAGCAAAGGTAAATATTACTCCAGCCTCAATCTGTTTCCCTCTTGCACCCACAGCATCTTAGATACAGTCAGCAGGATATTGCAAGTTACACTTAAGGGTTCATTACACATCAAGGCCTCAGTCTTGCTAATGAATTGATACTAACAGGCCCACTCTGTGAAGAAATCCATTTAGCTTCAACAGAAGCTACAAAGGTCCCAGTGCAAGCTGTGGTCTACAAGGCTCCTGCATCGGGAAGTTTGTTTACATTGCATCCACAGGTATCTGGGAACTTCTGGACCTTTGTTTTCATTTATGAGACCAGAGGTGTTTGGCAAAGTGTCCCAACCTTGTCAGACAACTTTCAAGCTACCCTTACTCCATGTGGAACTGAAGTGCCTACAAAGAAAAGCACGTTCTTGCGAACAGTTTAATCTTACATCGACAAACTCCCTGCCCAGGAATTCTACACCTACAACTGTACCTCACAGTGCAAGAGAAACAGCCACGCATTCCCCATGTGTTTTTTTTGCACGTTAGAGAGCAGACAAACACAGTGGAACACAAGATCACTAAATTGCTAACTCAAGGTGTGGGACTCAGTTGCCAACTTCAGAATTCACAGAGCCGAACCAACTGGCTTTGATCTGGAAAAAAGAGAGACGTGAGGATGCCTTCTTTTTGTCCATATTGCAACAGACACTAAGAGTAAGACGCAGGGGAGAAATAAATCACCACTGATGATGATTATCAGCTATGATAATCAATAGCCAGTTTATTCAATCTATAGCTATAACTGCAATCTCCTACCCACTTTGCCCTTCCCAAATCTCAACGTCCCTGCATTACAGCATGGGGACTAGAAGAACAGGTCAGATCCTCTCTCCTTTTCCAGGGACTCTAGATTTGTCTTGTTTTTTTCTTTCTTCTGTTAAGAAAAGAGAGATCATGAGAAAGAATTCAAAACCTGAAGTTACTTTTCCCTTAGCTGCATTCTTAGAAATGGTTGAAGAATTTTCTTTTTATTTCTTACTTTTCTTTCAACAACAAATGTCTCCTGAAGCTAAGCAACTGACACATAGTGTTTCAGCACAAACAGTTAAAAGCTTGGTAGAGCCTCATGCAAGAGAGGACAGGGCTTCCTGGTCATCTCCCAATTGAAAATCCTCCTGGCAGCCCAGCTTCTTTCATACAGAGGAACTTAATGACATTCTCTCTCCATTCCTGTCCCTGATTACTCTCTCAGTATACCTGGAAATCAGGAAGCTGACTAAGCTCCCTAAAACTGAGTTCGTCACTCCCAGTCACCCCCACTCCAAAACAGTGAAAGCGGACAGTTTGACATCTCTGCAGGTAAGTCTCAAACTACACTTTTGGAATTGCCAGCAAACATTAAAAATATCTGGTTTTTTTTTTTTCCCCTGAGTCCAGTTGCTGTCACGGCCCCACATCCCAAAAATCAACAGAGGCTTTCAATGCATTTTTGGGGTTGCTGACTCTAAGCCCGTAGGATAAACTCCACTCGTGGTTGCTCACGGGTCAGAAAATGTTTGCTTGGAAAAAAGCAAGCAGGAAAAAAAACTGCAATTCTCTCACAATCACTCAAGCCCAAGAGCCACAGCCTCAGCATTGCCAGTTTCCCGTCTCATTAAGTGTCTTGCAATACTTGTTTTTGTAATCGTTTTCCATGCTGTCTACACAAAAAGCTATCTCAGAAGCCAGAAGAACTACATTCCTTAAACATGGACCCTTTCCAGACTCACCTCAAACCTTTCTGTGCTGAAAGTTCTATACATACATGAGCACACAGATCACTACCGGCCCAGCAGTTAATTCACTTTCAAGTTGCCCTAATTTTGAGGCTTAACACTTCCTAAACTACCCCATCCCTGATGTTCCCCTAGCTCTTTCAGGAAAGTCAGGCTGCCTCCCGCTTTCTCTCCATTCACGGTTGCTAAGGCTCCACCGCCGCCATGGAGCTGCTCTCCTGTAAGCCCCATCAGTGTGCTACCATGCATGCAGAGTGAGATACACATTAACTACTATATAGGCAGCATCTTTCTTTACAAGAACTTCATAGGGAGCAGTTGCTTGTTTTCCAGTTTTTCCTTTTCAACTCTTTTTTTTTAAGACACAGACACCTTCTCCTCTTTCCTCATCACCTCCACTCAGAAAGACTGATGCAGCTCACTGATGACATGGTTAGATGGCAAGGCCTTTCAATCAGTGGCTGCTAGCTGGTCTTGAACCAGTTTGGGTAAGGTTCAGACAAGATACAGAGCACAAATACTCTTTCGAGAAACTTTAAAATCCAAACAGAATTTCTCCACTCATTACCTCAAATGTCAGGCAATAAAAATACCTACAAAAGAAGTCACAGTACGAAAAGTCATTGGCTAGCTGTCTGGGGTCTGATGACTGCCTGGGGAGGATAGGATGGCAACCCAGCCACCGTCGTGGTTGCCTCCCTCAGCCTCTCTCTCCATCAGCTCTCACCCTACTGACCAGGCCTCACGCTCAGCTCACCCGAGTTCCTACACCTCCTGGGTCTAACGAACAACTAACGGCTGAACACCAGTAACAGCTGCTTGAACTCAACGTCTGCCTCCTCTCCTTGTCCTCCAGCGATTCCACAGACACCCTGGGGCTCAACACCAACTCAGAGGTACACCAGAAAAATAAACGAGTGGTCACTTCCCAAGGCTGGGGTGTAGCTGCCAATGCATTTATTTTCTTTGCAGATTTTGTATCCCCTATGCCTAAGTCAAGACAAACGCTATTTTGGAAAGCTTTTTAAGAACAAAAAAAGCCCAGTCCTTTTAATTCCCACAATGCTCGTTTTGCATGCTTAGTCGAAGGATGGGGGTGGGGGGCAGAGAGAAGATGGAAGGTGACTTACTTTTTAAAACGTTGTAGAAATAACCATACAAGCAAACAGATGCAATGTGTTGCTCAAATCAATATGCAGAAGGGAAACTATTCTTAAAAATCACTATGTCTTTAGGTTTTCCATTTATTTACAATTTTGATAGCGAAGGACAAGTGGTCTCCTGTAGAACAAAATTACTTTTCAAGATACACAGGAAACTCTGCATCTTTCTTATGCGTTCGCATGATAGACTCCATGGTTCAAACAGGAGGAGGATGCATACCTGCAAGGTTCATAACCACACCTTTACGTTAGAAAGATTACTGAGCAATCCAATAAAAGGGTGTTTACTGTTAGTGCATACAATTCCGTATCGCTCAGCCCATTTGCAATCTGTAATACTGATATCATTTAACACTGGAGACAAAGGGACCCATGTCTCTCTACCAATCAGATGCAGTAAATCCACAGAAGCCAAAATAAAAACAGCCGAGAGACAGAAGAATCAGGCCTCTGGGATGCTACGCTACTGTCTCCTGCATGGTTAATTTTGATGAGCTTGTTGAAACACAGCCTTTAGCCAAGTGCTTTTTCATACAGACTCATCCATAGCTCAGAGACGATTAATCACCATTTATTACTCACCTTCTGGCTACACCCACTTTAAGCTAGGCCCCATCCAGACACATCAAGAAACACAGTCCCTGACTGAAGGATTTCTGGTAAAAGGGAGCCATTTATGAGGCTCAATCCTGATGGACAGACAACTAGAGACATCCACGCTACTCCACACGGCTACTAGGATCTGCCAGAATAAAGCTGCTCACAGGATAACTCAAACAACAATGCGATTTTTTCAGAAAGAGACAAGGTATGTGTTAAATACACTGGCTATACCTACTTTTCAGTGCCTCTCAACAGCTACTGGTGTTATGGTACAAGTAAGTCTCATGAAAAGATTTTGCTGAAGAAATATGGTAAATCTTCATAGGCTTCGTTCAGAGCACCTCACTTGCTTACAGTACATAGGAAATAGTTACTCTGTTCTTCTGCAGCATTAGTAACTTCTCAAACAAAGAAGCCTGATTGAGGCAGACAGTGAGGGGCTTATCAGCTTAGGAAATGGGAAGGATGGTCCAATTAACTGCCAAGCAGTCAGACATAATTCACTCTGACGAGGCCAATGAGAGACAAGCCGAAGAAACGCATGTCCTGTCCATTTATGTAACACCCAAACATTCCCCCTCCTGCAAAGTCTCCCCTTCTGGAAGCATTGCCTAAATAAGGAGGAAGTCACTATAGGAAAATCCATCTGTATAGATCTGCATCTAACCAGCACCCTCTCAACCATCTCAGTGGTACAGTAGAGATTGCCAGTTGCTAAACGGCTGGACCCAGGCACTAACAGCCATCACCAAGCAGACAGCCAGAAAGCCCTGTGCAAGGTTATCTGGGGTCCACACCACTGCACTGTCTCTTCACACATCAAGGAACAGGGCAAGAAGTAGAAGGCACAAAGAGGCAAAAATACTCCACCCTGGTCTAGGTAGGCAGGCTTCATCTCCTTTTCCCAAACCGCTTCTGCTAGCGCTGAGAGAGTCAGAATGTTACCAAAGTCCTTTCACAATGTTCAAAAAAAAAAAAGAAAAAAAAGAAGAAAAAAAAAAGCTGAAGGCAACCCATATGTAATAGCTGATTAAGAAAGTTGTGAATCCAGAGGCACCACTGCTTTTCGTGTCATCAGCTGTGCTCACTACCCTGCTAGCATAGGGTAAACAAAAAGCGGGCTCATAGTAAGAGGAAGGGGAGAAATTCGATGAAAGATGCTATAATTAAATGAGAATGTTCTCAAGGAATCATAGCTCTATCATGAGACCCATCACCTACGAGGCATTTGAAATGCAATAGGCATTTGAAGTAGACCAGAGAAGAAAGAAAAAAAAAAAACCCCTCCCTAAAACATTGATTCATAAATATGAATTCTATCTGACGTTTAGCGCAAGAGTGGAACCTTTATTCTGTAACAAAAATGCACACGTGGGACCCCAGTCATTCTTTGACAGGGCACCTTGTTTTGTATAATCCTCTTTGTTTTTCGAAGTGCCAGACTTAAGACTGTCATGATCAGAAATATGTGACTTATACACTATGAGCAGGAGCATAAACCCCCCCCCAATTGAGTGGAATATTTATGTTACATACGGCAACATCCTATTTGTCAGCCGGTTACCAGGAGCTGAGGAATCTGTGCGGTGCTAGCAAAGTCGCCTTGCAGCAGGGTGTTATAGCGAGCACAAATCGGACTATATATGGTATGTTTACTGAATGATTAGGCATAAACATGTTACAGAAGAAATGATGCCTTGCATTGGACACTGGGCTTGCTGCTGCAAGGCAAACCACCTCTCTCGGAAAGCAGTTTATCACATATTCCTCACAGGCTTCTGGCTATGGCTGCCAGTGAAACCTCTAGAAAACAGAACAGGTTAAGCTGCAAGTAATGATTAACTACGAGGAGGATCAGCCCTCCCAGCTCCACCCGCCAGCATTCCCTGTCTCCTTGCTGCTCTTCCTCCCCAGCTACTTTTTGGCTGGGACTGTGGGGAAGGCAACCCTGCGGAGGGCACGCAGGCACACGCGCAAGCGCACACGGCGCAGTGCTGCCTCTGCCACGGGATGACGGGCACGGACAAGTGCACCCTCTTATTTCTTCAGAAACAGCTGGCAGCAGGCGAGTGAGCGAGCGCTGCAACCATCCGCCTGCCCAACATTCAGACCCAGTCAGCACAGGACTATTTCGTAATTGGGAGGAGGAGGGAAATCCTGAAAGAGTAGAGGGAGGAGGATGTACTAAAGATGCATTGGGGGGGGTGTGGGGGGGGGGGAAAGGTGGGAAGGCTCCTATCTGGCTTCAGCGTCCTGCCTAACCTGTTTGCTGGTATGTTCTGGTTAACTCTCCATTCGGTGGAGGTTGTCAGGGAGCTGTTTTTTTTTTTTTTTTTTTTGGCAAGCAGAACCAAGCTGCAGCCCCTTCTCTCTTCTGACTCCTTTCACGCTCCATCACACTCCAGCACAAACACAGGCACACAGAAAGGAGACGCCAGATCACAGACTGAAACTGGACGCGCAATCTCTTTACTGTAAGAGAACTGGATCTTCCTTATCAACTCACCAGGACCACTGGCCTTCAACTGCCAGACTTCCTGCCTTTGGCACTGCTTGTTGATGTTAACAACTTTTGCAGCTCCTCAAAAATACCCAAAACTACACAAAGTGGTAAAGGGGTGGGAAAATAAAGCAAAAAAGCAACCCTAGAAACTACACACCCAGAAGACTGCATGCCAAATCTAACATGCGTGGTGTGGGGGGAGCAGCAGTGATCACAGCATCAGGACATACCATCATCACCACAGCAGATTCAGGCCTTAACTGTGTAACAGTATTCACAGGGTTAATGGATAACCTGAAGATCAGAAATATACCTGCTAAGCAAAAAAAACATCAACTCAAAGCTGTGCTGAGCTGTTTCTGACAGGGGTTAAGCAGTTGGTAACCAGTGGCAAGAACTTAGTGGTGGTTCAGTAGCCATTTTAAGCAGCAGATGTATTAATCATGGGAGTGCAATAACAAAAGACTCATGGGCAAAAACACACTACAGGAACGAGGACCCCTAAAAGCTCAGCAACACACACATACCCCTCCATCGTGTGTAAAATGAACTTAAAGAAGCCAACAATGGAGAGAGATTATTACATGACCTCCAGAGCACAGCAAATCCCTCAGAGCAATGAGTGCTAGGCATCAGAAACTTCCTGCTTTCCAGATCGCTGTTTCACATGTTTTCTGGGGAGTTTTCATGCTGTGGAAAAGATTTCTAAGTACACTGAAAGTAAGCCTGCAACATCTCCTTCCACTCCCACAGCAAGTATGCAGTCCATAAAAGATTAAAGTGTTGGAAACACATGCTTGAGTGAAGACTCCTTTTTTTTTTTTTTTTGAAATCACACCAACAGTTTAGCACTTGATGCAATTTTATCAAACCATTTTGCCATCCTTTTTTAAGGCAGCAAGGCGGAGGAAGAGATGAAACGAGTGAGAGTGCACGAGATGCATGTGGCCTGTAACATGAACACCATTTTACAGATGTATTTACTATATTGCTTTTCTCTGGGGAGTTTTCAGGCCAGGGCAGCCTTTGTCTCTGTGGGCTATAGATTAGCCAGTTCATAACAACCAACCACAGAGGAAGCAGATCTGTCTCCTTCCCTGCATCTGCTGGGATGCCGAGGCATGAAGATGTGCCTGAAAATGTTCCGTCCAGTTATGAATCTGATCAATCCCTTTGGTCACGTGAGCGCTTAAAGTCTGGTACAATTATTAACTGTGCTGCAGTCACATGAAAGAGAACAAGCTTCCCCCTCCCACCCTACTCCCATGGGTAACATTATGTGGGCAGTGAATATATGAACACAGTGAGGACTTGGGGGGTTGGGGGGGCGGGGTAGAAACCTCCACAGAAAGGCTGCAAAGCTGTACTTTCTTTTTGCTGTATGGATTACATTTCGGGTAAGACTGTACCATGCTCAGACTCGTCTGGGTACCCAAAGTAGGGTGAGGTGGGGAATCCTGATCTTCTCCACTCAGTACCGCCTTCTTTAAAGAGAGAAAATTAGAGGTGTTTCCAGCCCTCCCCGTTTCTTAAGCACTACAATGATGGAGCACGGAAAGTATTTTTACTGAAGCACAAGTGGGCAATTTCTAAACTGATGAGGCTGCTTTGGAGCTATTCTTATTTGCTGGGAGGGACTCAACAGGTATGAGAGAGATGGGGTAAAGAACCCACTGTGCTCCCGAGGAGAAACTCCTGGCATTGAGACAAATGATATAGGCCAACGTGGACTAAAAGCCTCAGCTGTGGTTCAGCTGCTGAGACCACAGCCTCATGGAACCTCCCCGTTTTACAGCCTGCACTCACATAAGTGAGAACGAGGACGGCACTTTCTAAAAGCTGCTTTTCAAGGCTGAGGGGGGAACAACCAGGAAACGGCATGCAAAGAGCACGGTACCCACTGCCCCCCAACCGCGCCTCTGCCCCTCCTCAGGCAACCTCCTCGCTCGCCAGGAGAACGGCGTTGCATTATTTCAAGTGCAAACCAAACGTGGCAGATGTGTGTGCGCTGTAGAAGCCTGTGCTGGGAAACGTTACAGACTGCATCTCAACTAAAGCAGGAGCTGTGCTCACCAGCCATGCAGCCCCCTCCTGCCACGTCCCCGACCCGGCATGGCAGCAGCCCAGAGCCACGTGCACCATTTCGTGCCCAAACAAGTCATTTGTGCTGAACCTGGAAGGGGGAAAGCAGGGCAGGAGGGGAGAAAGAGCACCAACTTTCACATCAGATGGCATTTCCCACACATAGTTAAAGATGTAAAGCACGGTGCATCTTTAAGTGGTTGCATCTATAAAGTTTCCAGCCCTGTGGCACTTAACAAGGTGGGGGGGGGGTGTGTGCTTACAGTGGGTTGATGACATACAATAAAACATAGACGAGCACAAACACTTTCAAACTGCTACATGTATTTTCAGTTAAGTTATAATTGACTATGTCCCCCATAAAACAACAACATTTGTAATGTTACACCATGCATCCATTTTATAAAATATTTTAAAGTGTGCTTTTGCCTCGGCCTGCCCACACAAAAATAATGAAGAAATATCACTCATCAGGAACTCCCTAAGAAAAATAAACCTTAAAATAGCACGGTACGCTCACCGAGTAACATGTATTTCTGCGAAACTGTCGTCCTTTATATATTTTGCATCTGAAAACTGCAAGTCTCACACACGCACACACAAAAGACAGACAGACTGCTACTGTGGACAAAATGGTGCCATTTAATACAAAAATCTGGTTTATGCATAGCCTGGCTCTAGTGCATGCTGGTCCCAAGCAGAGTGGGATGCAGCCAGTTATATCGAACAGTTGTGCCCTCAGCAACAAATGGTGCATTCATAAAGCTGGAAAAGCCTCTGTCTAGGGGCTCGCAGCTCTGCAAAGGAAACAATCGCTTGCTGACATTTTCTGAGGGAGGGTATGGCCAAAAGTGGTTGAGGGGGAGAAGTATGATCTACAGGAAAGTTATGTACAGAAGAAACACCAAAATATAAAGGAAAAACCCTTCAAAATTGCCACTGGGTTACCTTTGCGCTCTCCCTGCATTAGCTAGCCTCTAACAAAAGAGCAAGGCCACCTGAAAAAGACATGCACTTGGAAAACACTTGGCCAGTCAAGAGTAGAGAAGGAGGAAAGAAAAAGGCTTTCTTGTAGAACACTGGCCCATGAAGAAGCGACAGACATCACGCAGGCTGCAGTACACAAAGCCACATCTGACAGGCAGCTTCTCACAAGTTTCTTACCCTTGCCTTTATTACTTATGCCACCTCCACACTGGTAACTAAAAGCCAACATCTGGCGCTAGCTAAATGTCAGCACAGACAATCCCTTTAATAAAAATTTAAAGAGTCTGGGTCTGAACGAGGAAGTCATTAGTGCTTTGAATGTTAAGACCCTACATGAGAGCTGCAAGACTGAAACAATCCAGGCTTTTAAGAGCAGTGACTTCGGTGTGCACTAGCCCACCAGTCCAGGCCCCCTGCCACCTCACAACAGGGATGCTTGGCTCATGGCCACCAGCCCACGTGTAGCCCATCTGGATGGTTCATCTGGTCGGTACAGCACACTGGGGAGGCCAGCCAGGGCTTACAGATGCCCAGGTCCTGCCGCAGGATGGGAGCGTGTCACACAGTCTGCCCTTGGCCTAGTGAGCTCTGGCTTCTGAACCCGAAACGCCGGGCACCACTACCTGCCCCAAACACATCTGGCATCTGTGGTGCTGGAGCTGAATCCTGCTTGCCCCTAAGACACATGAGACACCCACGCAAGTTGATGCAAAAGTGCTCCAAAATAGCAGCGAAGCAGCATGGCTCATTAATGAATACCTGTCACCTGCTCCGTTCCACTGAGCTCAGTAATTAAACAAAAAAAATCCCAAATCCCACCTCACTGAAGTTCAGTGGGAGAACCAGTGAAAGTTTCCATAAGAGCAGAAATGAATCGAGGCCCACTTGCACACTGATAGGAAATTAAAAGCCAAAAAGCCTCTCCAAAAAGCCTCCTGGCTACCCTGAGGCTGCGGTGGGGCATCCATCCTGCTTTCTTCTGGCGGTCATGCAGCACAGAGCTCTCTCTCATGTCTCATGTCTTTTCTAACAAGCCAAACCTGACCATGGTGTTTCAGGAGGAATGAGACTGCTTTCCCTAGTCAGGAGGAGCCCAGATGAAGGAAAGGGAAAAAAATTTAGCGTAATGGTTGCCAGAATGAGTCCCTTCACTATACCGTCAAACAACATGTGTGTTTAAGAGAGCACTGTCCCCCCCTTGCAAGGGTACTTAAAGAGAGGTGGCCTGCAATTGTTCCTGCACCCAACTGTCCTCTGAGAACTTTTTATGAAACAATTTCAGAGTGTAACAGGGCTGTGGTCTCACACACTGACAGTACAAGTATTTTTCCATAGAGGTTAAAAAAAAAAAAAAAAAGGTAAAACAGGGTGAGTGGTTCTTCAAGAGAGACAGCCCTTCCTGCACCTCAGTGTTACAAGCAGCAAAACCTGTGGGTCTGGTGGAGTCGAGGAATACAGTCTTGGAGCACGCACAGCCGGCTACAGCGGTGAGAGCCAAGCAGAAGCTATTGAGGCATTGGAGAATGAATAGTAATATTTTTGTTTACCAGCTGTGCACTGTAAATGATTGCTATTGCAATAAAGTTTGCCATTCATTTGCATAAATAATTTCAATAAAACTGTATGAAAAGCCACTTCGTTAGCGCTGGTTACCAGTTGGAGACCTACAGCAAATATGAAACTGCAAATACTTCTGCAGAGGCGTCGAAGCAATCTAAAAATTGTCCTTCTGACTTTATTCCTTGGTTAGTTTCCAGGCACAGCAAAAGTTTACACACACGCATCATGTTTTGTACATGATCCCATTAAACTTGCCCTCAGTACTAAGTGGATGTATTTCAGAATTCAAAGTAGCAAACACGATTTTGTTTCCCTTCATAGACTTTGTAAAATACAACACGATAGACTTAACTAGCAAAGGAAGTCTTGTTTGTTTGTTTTTTGTTTTAAATTTGGAGAAGGAGGCGAAAACACCTGGGAAGCTGTGGAGAGAATATCAAGAGAGCTAAAGAAAATCACCTTCCAGCCTCCTGAAAAAAAACTTTTAAAATAAAGTTCTTTGGGAAGTTTGCGAGTAAGAGATGAACAAAGAAGTTCTCAATATGAGAAATGACTTCCCTTTGAACACTGAGTCACAGAGTACAAGTCTCCACATCACCTTGAAAAAGAGAAATAAAAAAATAAATCCCACCTTAAATGTGTCACTTTTTGCTGCTGTTTACTTTGTTTGTTTGTAGTGGTTTGGTGAAATCCCGCAAATATTTAAGACCAAAACCACAGTCTATATTTTATATTTAGATTAACTATGGCATCTTCCAAGAAGCTGTAATTGCAAACCTGCATCTAAAGCTCCTCTCCCTCTGCCACCCCTACAGGCATGCAGCCATAGCAGGAAGAAGAAGACGGGCCACCACCACAGCCTTGATGGTGGCCCTTCTCCATGCACTGGCCTGGCCACCCCACAGCTCAGCTCTGGCAGGATTTGAGAGCTGAGCCCTTGCATCTCCCGTGACAAGGGACGGTTTAGAGTTGGATGGCTGATGTCTGTAGTTAAAATTTAGAACCAACAACCAAGTCCCTTCCCATCTCCCGGCTGATCCAGGTGGTGTGAACAGGATGGGATTTGCCTCTCACGCTGATGCTCCCAGCATCAGTCCGAGTTAAAGCAGTATAAAATGCAGGAGCGAAAGGAGCCCGAAGGTTTTTAACCAGCTGTGTTGAACACTGTGACCTCCTCACACCCCCGCCCCACAAATGCTTAACTGCTGAATGAGATTCCTCTCGTTTCCTGCACTGAATCATCTGTGTCACCACAAAGATGAGGTTTTTAACTGTGCGCACACGTTTCTTATTTGAGGGGCACGCAGCACAGGGTGTTTCTCAAGCTACTCTCAGATCAGCCACAGACGGTTTGGATTTCTTTTGTGTTTGATGTATCATTTAAGTAAATCTGTGTTTTTCCAATGAGGTACAACCTTTCAGCAATGCCGTTTTCTAGGAAACATGCAGGTGAACGCTGCTGCTTCTTTCTTTTGCAAAGTATGATTTGAATGGAGCTAGGAGGGACAGGATATGCTGATTTGCACAATTAAAATAACTTAAAATTTCTATTCTGGCATCAGATGCTTCAACAAATTTCATAAGGGCAGGCAGGCCACATGCTCTTTTCAAATTCCCCCCCCTCCCCCTTTAAAATTATTTATTGATCTACCTGCAAATTACCTCCTTTTCATTGCTAAGCTGATCAACTATTTTTTAACCACTACAGAGATTACTTTTGCAGAAAAAATAGCAGCACTGCACCCCTCAAAAGCAGTAAAGAAACATCCAAGTCACCCAAGAGTAAGAAAAGTGAGGCAAACTGCTAAGCCACTGTTCCTTAACCACACTTCCTAACCAGGATGGCTTTGTATCATTGCTTCATGCAGGCAGGGAGCGATAGAAATTGTTATCTCTTGCTGCCTGTGCTTGGCTGTGCACTGGAGAAGTCAGTGGGAGCTTTGTGGATGCTGAGCAGGAGTAGGTCCCTGTAAAGATGCAACAAACCAGAGCAAAGATCATTCTGTGTTCTGGATTGATCTGAGTCATGAGGAGTTCATGCTGTCAGTCAGCAGGAGAGCCAGGAGGGCTGATGTGTTCTGGTCATCTCATTAGAGCAAAAGAAAAAAAAAATAAAGATGCATATCCTCCTTGCAATACCCCTACACATTCTCATCTGGATGAAAGCTTAAAGACAAGAACGACTTTTTTTTTTCCACATGGGCCTGCTTTTTCCACTAAGTGTTGTAAACCTTCTCCAACTCTTATTTTAATAAAGAAAAGCCTATCATCCTTTTGACCTTGGACTTGTTAATTTTCTCTGTCTCTCTCGGGACACGCTCTTTGCTAACCATTCAGCATGCTGCGAGCCCTGATAAAAGTGGTTAATGTTTACTGAAACCTGTGTATGAACTGTACTGAACTTGATGGAGAAGGAGGCAAAGTTCTGCTAGCAGCATCCATGACCAATTTTTAAAAGTGTTGGTGGGTTTTTCTTTTTAAACTCACTTTCCCCCATACCAAACAGCTGCATCAGTATGTGGATAGGCAGCACAGGGGGAGGACTGAAAAAATGCTTCTAATCCATCCACCTAGACACTTCAAAATAAGTCACTGGTTCCAAGTACCGTAGGACTTCCAAGAATACACAAAGGCAATGAAAGAACTGACTACTGTGGTTCTCTGAGGGATGCATCCTTTATCCCCAAATAACTTTTCCAAAACAATCTGAGACTCTACAAGTCCAGCAGAACTGCTGAGTTTTCCTTTCCAACTTGCCTTGTCGTAAAGTCCATTCACCCGTGCTCGAACCATCTTCAAAACACCCTCTTAATTAAGTGAAAAAGCAGAATATTACTACTGTAAACTCAAACTACAACAGTTGATTGAGAGACCTTAAATTCAGCATTGATTTTTCTCATCAGAGACACATCGTTGTGCCTTTGTCTTTCCTTTGCAACACAAAGTGGAACACAGAAAGTTCCACTTAAACATATGGAAAAACTACTTTACTGTAAGGATGAGAGAGCCCTGGCACAGGCTGCCCGGGGAGGGTGTGGATTCTCCTTCTCTGGAGGTTTTCAAAGCCGCCTGGATGCATTCCTCAGTGACCCGATCTGGGTGAACCTGCTTCAGTGGGGGGGTTGGACTGGATGATCTTTAGAGGTCCTTTTCAACACCTGTCATTCTATGATTCTGTGATCCTTAGAAATAATCACCTGTTTCAATAGCTGTACTCGTGAACTGGTTAGGAAGAATGGTTTGTAGTGTAAGCCAAATGTATGCATCACTCCTTCTCAGCTTACTGGCATTTTCTCCATCGGTATTCTAATATCCATCCCAGAATTCTCTAAGAAATGGCTCCTTCCTCCCTTCCACAGTCTCTGGTTGACAGTGGGATGCTCTCAGGTGTTTAAAGTCAATTTGGTTTTTGGGTTGGTTTTTGGTTGTTTTTTTTTTTTAACTAGAGGGCAGCAACAGCACCAGTCACCTTGGAAACAACCATCACCCACTGTTTGCAGAACAAACAATGGTACCTTTTCAGCCAGTGCGAGGCAGGCAGGGCAAGGGGCAGCCAAGCAATTCTGGGACTTACAGGAGTGTTAACATATTGCATTCATTCAGTGCGTCAAAAAATAGTTCAGCAGGAGAAGCAAGGCATTCTCAAAGTGAGAGCCTTTGGCTGGAAACCACAGACAAGCACACGGGGCTCAGAAGGTCAAACAAGACTCCCAAGTCAGCAATGAGGTCTTTTCCTCTGATTTTTTTACTTGCCCTCCAGTTCCCCTCTCTCATACACACAGAGGGAAGAAAAACGTACCTATTTAAACTGATCTTATCCAAGAGAAGTCAAGTGTTCGGCTTCCAAGTAGCACTCACTGAAGTTTTTCTCAGCGTGCCAAAATATTTTACAGAACTGTTTACCTGCACTTGTAGTGCTTTGTACCCAGTGCATCAAGAGCCGGTCTCCAGAAGCATTCCTTGTGAAGCTAGCGAGAATTGCGGTTATTCGGCATTTCAGACCCTATGCCTAAGCACTCAAGCGGCTACATACCCCTCTCCTTTCACAATAATTCCATTTTTTGTAGAGCCACAGACAATCTGACAGCTTTACAAACCAGATGAGGTACACCTAGCTTCAACAGTAACTTCTGAGTGCCTTCCTATCTCCTGGAGGCTTTTCCCTCTGCTTAAACAAAAAAACCCAAAAACGCCATCAAACAAGTCCTTTACCTACCACAAAAAAAAAGGGGGGTGGGGGGAGAGGAGTGAAGCCAGATGTTTAAGGATTCAGGTTTTATCCATTTTCACACGCCCTCACAAGGTGCTTGCTCTTGTGGCCAGTCCACAAGTGGTGTGTTTCAAGCAGAACGGAGACCGAGGCACCACTCGGATCCTCCAGTGCTTTATAACCTTCCCACACCGTCTAGCAGGCACCCGCGCCATTGAGACAAAGTGACAGAAGTCCAGCTGCCCAGCTCATCTGTAAGATCTCTCAGCACAGGATTGTGAGGCCCTACGAAATCACGCCACCGTTTGATTCGTGCATAAAAGAGCCATCCAGGTGTGCTGTGAAGGAGCGCCAGGCACAACACACCCAGCTGAGAGCTGCGCTGAGGTGATGAGACCTGCACAAAGGTACAACAAAGGAACTCCAGGGCGAGATCTGTAGATTTCCACATCACAATATAAACATTTTTCTGCAGCCTTCACTCGTCTTGCCGAGTGCACTCAGCTTTGGCAAAGAAAAAAAGGAGAAAAAAAAAAAAAAGAGTCAATCATCTTAATTAGACCATTAGAAACACTGACTTGGTGCTGTCCTGCTAATGAAAGCCTCCAGCAAGCTTGCCCATGTGGGCCAGACAGGTTCACTCATGACTACAACCATGGTAGCTCAAGTTGAGTCAGATGAACATTTTACTAAAAGTCTGTCTTAACGTTTGTTAAGATGCAGTTTTAACACATCAACTGGCCTTGCACGGCCACAGACATGGCTTTGGACACAGCACACTGTACCTTAAGGAGCATCAGGANGGGGGGGCGGGGGGGGGTGGAAGGGAGGGGACGCACACGGGTGAAAAGCTGCAGCTGTTCCAAGGCCGTTCCAACTCCACAGCGTATGACTTACGGAAAACAAAACACGAAGACCAGAAAAATAGGGTTTGAACGTTACGGACCTGAAAGAATCATTTTAAATGCCTCCTGCTCTGCGTAAAGGCTACCCTAGGCTCCATCTGCCTTCGAGGCCAAGAAAGGAAACATTAAACTTGAACAGCAGCCAGAATTCACTGTCTACTTTTTTTTTTTTTTTTTACAACAGCACCAGGCTGTGCTTGACATGGGCAGNACTACAACCATGGTAGCTCAAGTTGAGTCAGATGAACATTTTACTAAAAGTCTGTCTTAACGTTTGTTAAGATGCAGTTTTAACACATCAACTGGCCTTGCACGGCCACAGACATGGCTTTGGACACAGCACACTGTACCTTAAGGAGCATCAGGAGAGTCCTTTTTTTTTTCTTGGGTTTTTTTTGTTTTTTTTTTTTAATTGTGGTGAGCTAACTCGGTTGACCTCAAACAACTGAGACACACACCCTTTTTGCCTGTCAGGACAGGGTCCTTTCACTGCTGGGACAGGTGAAGTAAAATAGGNCGTAAAGGCTACCCTAGGCTCCATCTGCCTTCGAGGCCAAGAAAGGAAACATTAAACTTGAACAGCAGCCAGAATTCACTGTCTACTTTTTTTTTTTTTTTTACAACAGCACCAGGCTGTGCTTGACATGGGCAGTCTCTACCTGTGGCAGAGCAGCAGGCAGCGCACCAGCCAAACCTCGCTCCTGCTGCTGCTGCTGCTGCTGCTGCTGCTGCTGCCACTGGCAGGGGGACAAGCACGCAGCTCTGCCCCGGAGGGCTGCCCACCCTCCCGCTCAGCATCTGCAGGCAGCACCGAGCTCTGACGGGAGCATGCTCCTCGCACCCCAGCAACAGGCTCCGTGGATTCTGGCACAGAGGCATGTGCCGCGGCGGGCGCTGAGCCAGCGGGCTGGAAGGCTCGGGCACCGCGGGTACGGCCGGCCGGGACGGAGGGAGGGAGGGAGGGAGAAGCTCTCCCGCACGCTGCGGCTGCTGTTCGAGGCACCGCGCCGACGCAGCCCTGGCTCCTCCGCTCGAGCATCCCCGCGGAAGCTCGCCGGGGTCACGGCGTCCCTGCCCCGGCCGGGATGGAGAGGCAGGAGCAGCAGTTGCTGCGGCGGGGCCAGCCCTTCCCCTCCGTCCCTCCCTCCCTTCCCCCCGCGCAGCCACCCCCACCCTCCAGGGAGCTCTATCGCAAATCCCCAGGCTGCGCCGACTGCCAGCTGACATAACTGTTTAGTCAGCACAACCAAGGAGAGGAGCGGCCGTCCCCCTCCATCCTTCCCCCCGGCTCCTTCCCGTGCAACCGCCGGGGAAACAAATCTTTTGCTCCCTAACCCCGAAGCGTTCGGGTTTCCAAAACAAAACAAAAAAAACCCAACAAGCCGAGGGATCGGCGTTGGTTGGTTTCGTGTTTTTTTGTTGTTGTTGTTTTGTTTTTCCTTGCACCCCCAACTCGGTGCTTTGTGTAACCCTCTCTCACCAACCCTGCCCCATCCCCCCCAAGCGAGAGGAGCTCCAGAAGCACTTGCTGCTCCGGAGCCACTTCCTCCATTTGCTGTGGAGAACATCGCTCCGGCCGCCCCGCAGAGGAAGCGCAAACATAATAGCCAGGCCCCAGGTGCCAAGGTTAGCTTGTCCTCTTCCTCTCCTCGCCGTGCATCTCCACTCCCTTTAAAACACCAGCCTCCCCGAAGAGCAAGGGCTGAAGCACAAAGGGCTTCAAGCGCCGTGCACAAGTTACCAACCAAAAAAAAGCTGAAACCTGCTTGATGCGCCACGCAGCCCTTGCACGCCAAAACTTACAGCGTTTTGGGAAGGTTTAACCTGTTCTATGGAGCAAAAAGCCAGGTTTCAATCCACGCGCGCTGAAGCCGAACCACTTTATTCACGGCTCTTTCAGAAAGTCAGAGAAGCCCAATCCTCACCAGCCAGACAGCCAGCACATGAAACTGCCCGTAGCAGCCTTCTCCGCCTGCCTAGTGTGGGTGCGACTTGTACTACAGAAGTACAAGTGCCTTCCTTGGCTGGAAGGAAAGGCATATGCCACATCAGGCTGGAATAACGAAAAGCTGGCGTAAAAGGCAAGGATTTAGTCTACAAGGGAGATGGAGGTCATAACCCCAGCCCCGTTTGTCAGGATGCGGAGGATACAGCTTCCACTCTCTGTTCTGACATCACCTGCGTCACTGAAGGCACAGCGTGCTTTGAAAGAAACCCCTCAAGTTTTAATGGAAAGCTTCACAATGTGTTGTTGCACCTTTTCTGGGTCAGTCTGCTTGCACGGTACAAAACCATGCATCCGCTCACTCCAAAATGCAAATACCCACAGTGCTGAGTTGTTGAAGGAAAGCTGCTACGCTGGCTCATTTTGCAAAAATCTTTTGCCTTTCCAGGTGTAACAAGGGGAGATGAAAAGATACAACTACGCCCTAGGTGTTACGAGGCTATCCACGGTTTATGCAGAAAAAACATGTCCTGCGCTGAAATCCCCAAAACAAAACATTTATACAAAAAGTCTTATTTCACAGTAGAAAGAAAAAAAAAATCTCCCCTCTCCACCCCATAAAAAAATATATATGCACGCTCTTTTTTTTTTTGTTTCCTCCCAGCTGGGTATCCACACAACTGACTCCATTTGATTACTGAACTGTAGAATAACTGAGAAAATTTAAGAGCCGGCGACCCATCTCAGTTTATCACAGTGAGAACATAAGGAGTTACCGAAAGAAAAAAAAATACAACCCTACAAATAGTCTCCAAATAACTAAACGAATGGTGAGGACTGAAATTCCCTAGAAAAGAAGAATGTTTTAAGTTCAGGACTCCTTAATTCACTCTTCCACGCTTCAGCGCTAAAACCTCACATTCTACACAGGCTGCCTGCTGCCAAGAGATAGACAGCTGCAACACGTAGACACAAAAAGGAGGTGTCTTTTGGCTGCAGTTTTAGATTTCTACACGCTGCCCTGTTTTACGTGCTACTCCCCCAAACAGTTATAAAAAAAAAATAACTTCAGAAATCTAAAAACAAATAGACCATTGTAGCTGATGGTAACCACCGACAGAGCCTGCGTTAAGCACGCAGATGCCATCGAGCCCCTTCCCAGTCCACGTTCCTCTGCAACGGGACAGTTTTCTTGGCAATGTGCTGTTACAGTTATTGTACTTACAGGGCCTTTAGCATATGTTTAGTTCCGTAACAGAAGTCTGGGTATTCCAATAAAACCTACATCAGCCTTCACTATTATTTTCTTCAAGCTGGTGTCTCTGAGCACAGATTGATACTCGGCTCCTGGTTACTTAAGCTGACTTCTTCTGCAAAAGACGCTGCACCGACACTGTTGAAGTTGCACCAGATTTGTACCAGTTCACCCAGAACAAAACCTGGACCACAATCTTACATGTTGAAACATCATCTCCTTACACAGTATCAAGTGTCACAAAGAAAGATTTAAGATGGAAGTTAATTTGTGAGCAGAAAGAATAGCTAAAGGAGACTTGATTTACAGAAGGAGCAGAATTTCAGAGGGGGTAATGCAATCATGAGGTTTGCATCAAGATAGCAAACAGAATGTGTGGCAAGGTGGGAAGGTGAGTCTGTCTTCACAGCAGAAACTCTCAAGCCTCTTTACACAAAGAGCATGTAGTTTTGTGAGGCTTGCACTGAGGGTCAACACCTCTCCAGGAGCTCTCCCTCTTCCTTCAGCTGCTCATGCCCGTGCCAGAGGAAGCCTACGGTTTGCCTCCTCAAACCAAATGTTGGCGAGGTGTGACTGCTGAAAAATACAAAGAAAGAGGACTGGCTACCCTGATCATTTTAGAGATAACGCTTACAGAAATACCCCTCAAACCCTTGTATCAGCATCAGGCAAGTTATGGTACAAGAGGAGTGAACAGCTAGAGGTGATGGGGTAAACAAATTATGAAAAGCAAAGCCAAAACCCCCATATAAGCTGGTTTTGTTCCTTTTTCATCCTATGATGTCAAATACATTTGCCAAGGAAACCATTTAATGTTATTAGTTTAAGATTATTATGGAGTTGGTTTTTTTTTCAGTTATCTAGTCAAAGACACATCAGAAAGGCGAAAGTTGGGAGGAAATACCTAAATATCAAAAGACTCTTAAGAAAATGGCAGCTTCAAAGAGATAACAAGCATCACGCACAGATCTCCATTGAGATTTTCCCCTTTGCATTGTTTGTGGTCACATACCTGGAAGAATACTTGCCTTGAAGTGGTGGTGGGGAAAAAGCTTTAAATACAAATGGTGTTAAACACAACCTTTCAAGGCAAACACCACAATCTACCCAAAAGACAAGGGCAAGTGGGAAAAGCAGAAACAGAGGACAGGGGAAAGTGAGGCTATTAAGTTTGCCACTCTTACAAGTATTGGCACTGGCATCACGGTACAGAGATATCCATGAACTGACCGAAACCATGGTGTGGATGTTCACTCCTACCCTTCATCACAGCTCGAAGCCACAATGCAGGTGAGGATACAAAAGCTACAAATGAAGCATCTTCAAAAAACAAAAACAACCCAAACCTCAAAACGATGGGGCTGTTTTTTCAACATCACAGTTCTAAGACAGCAATGATCCTAAACCCAGCAGCACAGGAGATGCAGTTCCCATAACTGAGATACAACAGACATTTGCTCATGATCTCCCACTCATGGAACAGAGCATGGATTAGGCTCTGTGTGCAGGAATTCATCAACCCAGCAGCACTGCTACATGGATTCCAGGATCCATGTTGGCAAGCAATGACTCCTATTTCATCTAAGGCTGACTGAAAGGCCCCTGCAAAGATAAACTGGCGTTCTGCTTGGTTCTTCCACTTTTCCTCCTGGCCCTTGCTTCACTACAAAGACAAGACAATTTGGATGGTTTGACCATAGGTCTTTTAAATGACAGCTGCATGGGCTTTTGCCATCTGTTCTACCTGTGTTGCAACTAGAACTCCTGCCCCCCTCTGCTACGTCTTCTCCACTGCCTCCTTGTTGCCATCATGCCTACATCAGCTGCATCGCAAGTCAGCCTAGAGAACTGATCCAGACAAAACTGAACTTTCAGGAGACAGGGGCACAAATACAAAAAGTCCTTACCAGGCCTTCTAAAGGCCTAGCGCTTTAGGGCATACATTTAAAATATTTTAAATCTTTTAATATTTAGGCTATGTACCCTAAGAAAAAAAAAAGCAGTTAAGAAAATACTTCTAATTAAACCAACACAAACATGTCCTCCTGCTCATAAATACACAATGACTTAATTTTAGCTTTGAAGTTTTCCTGATCTAACACCCAAAAGCAGAGGCACACCCCTGGAGCACACGCCATGCTTGGCCTCCCTTCCTTGGTCCTCACACGGCCTTTAGGATACCAACAGAGCAGCAGCAGAGCAATGCAAGACAAACTCTGAATTCAACAATCAGAATACAACCACAACTTGATCGTTTAAAAGGACAGCCCCTGACTCCTTTCTCCAAATAGACAGGCTTGCTGCTTCCAAACACTACGTAACTCAGAGCCCAGCACTAAGTGCTGAACAGCTTATTAGAATGGTTTTATACACAGCAACATTGAAAAACAATGATTATAAATCAGTGCTATACAATGAACGGGGCTCGTTTCTCCTAAGACCTCTCTATTTCATCAGTCCCGAGAGGCTTAATAAAGGGAATAAGTAACCTAGATAGAGCTGAGTTCTCACTGTGAAAGGCCTTCTTTACCAAAAAGTTTGAAATCACTAGTGTCACCCATGCAACTAAGTTTCCAGTTCTGTCAAATGGGAATGAATTTCTTCATCGGCTAAACACAAATCAAGTAGCATGCACCATTTGGTAGGCAGGTTAAGGTAGGGCTTCAAAAGCCAAGGTTCCTTTTTAGGCTATGTCAGTACTGAAGAATGTGCAAGCACTTTACACAGAGAAAGAATGGGGTTAGCATGACCCAATCCAAACCTCTGATTTCTCACTCTCCACTTCGGAAGTGCTTGCATTTCAGTAGCATTGTAGGCACTGATTTCTAAAGTACCCTGGCAGCGAGCGAATGTAAGGAAATACTGGAAGCACAGTTAATAGTGAAGCAAAATTCATTTGGTTGCAAAAACTTCAGTCTCTAAGCCCATCAACATGGAGCAGTCCTACAGGTGGACCAAATGGGTTGGCAGACAACTAAAAGAAGAGGGATGGGGTCATAGTACAGTTATATCAATAAACATTTTACTTCAGAGAGCTCAAAAATTTCACTGGTACCTGCCGTGACCAAACAGATGGGTGAATCCCAGTCATCATCCCACATAAGCAGGCTAGAGTTGAAAAGCTGGCAAACTTTTTTTTCTGGGCAGTATCACTTGGTTTGAGTGAAGCTCAAAGAAATATTCTCAGAGCTGGCAAGGACAAACAGCCATTGTCTCTGTGTAAGTTGCATTCACTACAGCTTTAGATGGGCAAGGCATGCTTCAGGCTGCCATCCGTAGTGGGAGGAAATATTAAGTGGAAGGATACAGGGATGCTGCTCTTAGAAACCAGTAGTGTGCTTAGGAAGGAAGGCAAAGAGCAAAGCACTATTTAAACAAGCAGCTCTCAAAGAATCGGGATGGAAGTAGCTGAGCCAGACCTGCAAACACGCAGCATCTTCTGCCTATAACCTGCCAACACTTGAGAGTTTCCCAAAAAAGCTTCTGAAGTGGAGAATCCTGGCAGCACCTGGAAATCTTTAAGCCTGTCCAAGTATATGTCTTACAGCAATAAATATGTAGGCAAATAAAGTACTTCTGGCATGTGCCTGTGATAGATGCTAACACGGCAAACTGAAGCTTTAACAAGTGTCAGTGAACAACAGTAATCAAAAGCATAGAACAACTTCTGCATAATCAGTGACACTCAGATCAGGTCTCCAACCTGGGAGGAAGTCCACAGAGGTGATACGGCGAAGACCCACAGATCCTGAAAGGCGTGGAGAAGGTCAGTACCTGCTATTTCCCATAGGACAAGTCCCAAACGACATCAAGGGCAAGTGTCAAACAGCAGGTTTAGAAAGTTGTTTTTTTTCACCCTCCCTCCAACAGAGCAGGTAGTTCAATGGCAAAACTCTCTTCCACCAACATGCCGAGCGCCAATACAGGTTCAAAAAAGCTGCTAGACAAGCTCAGAAGAAAAGGATTCTCAAACCTAACCACCAAAGCTGTATATAAAAACATTTTGGCTCAAGAGATTACAGAAGCTACACATTGCTGGTAGACCATAGTAGGAAAGCATCATTAGTAGGTCTCCTTTTGCCATTAACAGGTGCCCTTTGTTTTGATAAATCCACACTGATCAGCATCCTGGGCTAGATGGGCTTTTTGGTCCGATTTGGTGTTAGACACGAGTAGGATTCCCTGTAGTTTTCAGTTTTGCAGGCAAAGAAATGCAGCACAACTTACTCCACCAGATTAAAAAAAAAAACCTTCTACCACAGATCCACAGGCATTTCTGTCAGCTTGAAGAGGCCTCCCCAGCTCTGAACCCAAGTTCCACTGGGGAAGGAGGTACCAGGAACTGCTCATTCCAGGACAGGGCAGTCCTGAGGAAACGTCGCCAGAGCCACAGCTTCAGCGTCATTCAGGTCAGGGTGATTTCAGAGGTTATTTTACCATGGCTGTCTTCCCTGTCTGACAGACAGAGGTTACCACACTTGCAGCAGAGACGTGTCAAACTCCAGAGCTGCCCATAATTGAAGTTTTAAACTGCCACTCAGCTCGACTGAATCACAGCAAACCCTGCAGTGCACTGCTTGGGAGGGAAGAGACGCAACCACACTTCTGCCTTCTCTGCAACGCTCACCCAGGGTCAGAGCAGAGCAGCAGGGTGAGAAACTTCTGGAAATACCAAAGTCTTTTCTGCAGGAAACATTTGCCCGAGGCTCTCATCCAGACAATAAGCACAGGCACACTTACTTCCAGGCCTCTGGGCAGGGATGGTAGTCAGAGGCATGTTTGTGGACCACCTCCAGTAGAAGAGTCCAGCACAGAGCAGGACCTCTTGCTGGTACTGCCACAGGCCATATTAACTTGTCTCCTTCAATATACATCCAGCAGAGTTCAGGTCATGGATGTGTTGGGAGTTCATCACTTATTCAGGCTTTTGTGCAAGAGGTCACTGCTGTCAAACTGTCTGCTTTCACAAGCACAAAAGCTCATGTTAAAATGTAAATACTTACAGGTGTTCCACCAGGCACTCAAGATGAAAGTCAGAGCAAATATATTAGTCCTAGTCACATTTTACAGTACTTGAATGTCACCTGCTTGTGAACCAAGGTTTTTTATGTGGGTTCATCTGCCTAGACAGGAAGCATGATCTAATGGTGGAAGACACAAGATTGGATTTAGAGCATTTGGGTTCTTTCCCTGCCTCTGTTACTGTCCGCCTCTGTGACCCTGAGTAAATAAATTCTTCATGCCACGGTCCCGATTGAAAAGAACATGAATAGATACTTATTCGGTCCCACACAACTGCTGTGAGCCTGTGTCTTTTTTCCTAATTACTACAAGAATTCTGGAGTGATACGGGAAACGCTAATCTGACTTGTAAAGTTAACCTGACTTAAGAAAAAGCAAGAGCCTTAGAAAAGAGCACAACAACCTCCTCCTCATATGACTATGTTAAATTGTTTGTTTCTCAAGATAGAATCTGTGCAACTTATTATTACGTTGGCCTTGATGGAGACAGTACTTTGCACATTCAGCTTTGCAACAGGCCTGGATAGGCTGGCTTATGCCTGTCGCCTAGATTTGTGCACTGCATACCACTTGCAAGCAATTCAAGCACAACTTCTGTGTTGGAGTAACACCACAAGCACTACGCTAGCGCAGGCCTACCAGGACAACCAGCTACCTGGCTGTGGGAAGATGCAAAGCTAGCAGAGGCTGCAATCACCACGTCATCCTGGAATCTAGTTTAATGTCCAGTCCAACCTTGTTCTGTGATTGAGCTGCACGGTTCTGAAAAAGCTGGTATATTCTTCCCTCAGCACCTACAGCTGCACATCAGATTCCTTTATAACTCTGAGAAACGACTGTACCAGCTATTAAATTTAAAGAAGTATTCTCAGGTCTGAGAGGAACTCGCATTCATTGAGCTCAGTATCCATCACGGGGGTAGTTTTGCACATCATGAGGTCAGGGAGATAGTCCCACTGTCTTTAGCCAAAGCAGAGGCTCTCACCATCAGGGTATCAACACATGAGGAAAGACAGCTTTGGTAAACCTCATGGGCAATGCAAAGTGCCATCTCTCCGGAACAACAGAGGGGAGTGGAAGGGAGCTGTGAAGAACTGTGTTCTTCTGACGTGCATTCCCTTCCTCTGCTCAAGTAAGTTCAGGAGGCCGAGTGAGCACACATGACATGCTCCCTGCAGGATGCCACATCCTGCCATATTTCATACGGCATCCCAAGGCAAGCCAGATACTTTTCAAACACAGTATGATCTGTCACAGTGTGACAGGTTCTCAGAGACAACATAGGGGAGAGAGAAGGGAATGGCACTAACAGGTTTCTCCAACAGTGCTGAACTGCTTCTAGCCACACTTCTCTTAAAAGAAAAAAAGCCAAGCAAACAGACAGACTGCACACAGACACAAATTTTACAATGCCTATTCTTTCTGCTCCTTGCTTTTGGTAACTTGCTCTGGTTTTATTAATTTCTCATAGCACCCATCCAATACCTTCTCATTCCTATAGAAAGCAGGAGTCTGTTTTAAACAGGGGTGGAAGACTGAATAATCATGGAAGCTGCCTAATCATGGAAGCTGCTTACCCTCCTAAACCTGCTCCCAGCCCTGCTCCCCCTCCTTGCCCCGTTCCTAGCGCCGTGTTTTTAAGGAGCACTGGTTATGCTGACATCAGTGAGGCTCCGGGGGGCCATCTAGGCAGCTGTTCCTGCTCCTGTGCGTGGCCAAGAGCCAAGTCACTCTGCCTTTTTGGTGATGTTCCCTCCTGCTGGCTACCCCCACTCCCGCCCACACGTCTGCAGGGTGGGGTGAGGTGGCCACTGGCAGCCTCTCCAAAGAAACCTAAGGCAAAAAAATTAAACCCCCAAAACAGGTAGCTTTCATTTGGTCAGAAATGCTCAGCAATTCCTGACAGGGTGCTGTGGGTTGAAGGAGCTGTAGTTTTTCTTCCCAGAGAGCCAAGGCCTAACTTGCCCTTTAAGACTTTGTCACCTAGAGGAGAAAGGCACATACTATATCCTCCCTCTCCTCACGTGCAGGGACAGCCTGCCAGCATCATAGCCTGGCCCATGGGCCCTGCTCCATACAGCTGCTCCCCTGTTTTAAAGCAGACCCCATCCTTGGAGGCAGCTGTTCAGCAGACAAACGATGATAGCAGAGCAGCACAAAGCTCACCCAGACCAACCCAAGAGCACAAAATGGGTGCAAGACATCTTCCAGGTGCAGGAAAGGGGTCACTGCAGCACTTTTTCTTCCCTCTTTCCCTTCCCCACAAGGGCAGGAAGCAGTGTGGGGGAAGGTGAGCTGTGCCAAGACAGCTTTGGGCCCAGCCAGCCCCATGGGGCCAGGTTTTAGGCAGCTAGCTATCTGCAGCCGGTAATCCCAACAGCGGGGAGCGTTCCTGTGCTGAGCCACCGCCAGATGCAGGGAGTGAAAAGGTGACATCCAAGCCAACTTCACGTACACCCTCGGAGCCTGCAGCTCAGACCCCATGTCAAGATTAGGAAAGTATGCACACACAGAGAGCACATGAGCTGCTGGAGTGCTTTCGTTTAACTCTTGCAGACACCGTATACTGAAGGACTTTGGGTTCCTGGCCACGTTTCTTGCCATCTCTCTTCAGAGCCAACTCCTCTCATGCCCTAAGACCTGCCACACATCCTCAGGCTGAGCAATGCCTTCTCAAGTAGGTCAGAAACTGAAGGCAGCGAGAGGAGTTTAGCACTGCAGCTCACACGGGTTAAAGATTCTGGCTTGTGTCAGGAATACTTTTTCTGAAAGTTAAATGCAGGCCCCAGTCCTGAAACACTTCCCCTAACTTCACCCATGCCAGTATTCTGACTTAAATGGAACAACCTACTTAAGTAGAATTATATCTGTGTTTAAAGTGTCTGCAGGATCAGTGCTTGGTGTGATCCAGACTTGCCTCTGACAGACAAACACACCCCAGCAAATTGAAAAAATACCTTGAGAGCCATCAGGTTAAACTGTGTAAAGGCAAAAGGAGAAGGATAAAGATGGTAACCTCCACCACAGCACACTTAAAACCGACAACTGCATGGGTTGTAGTGTTACTCGTTGGGACAGGAGAAATAGGGATGCCTGAAGGCTACAGCTGTAAGTGAGGAGGGTCCCGAATACCAGGTTTATCTAGGCAAAGAGGAGTCTCAAAACCAAGCAGATCTGTACATGATCTGCACCAGAAACAATGAAGATTCTGGGAGTCATCTGCAAGTTTTTAATTTAACCTTTTCTAATTAATAATAATTTCAGTACACTCATGTTAGCAATCCTAAACTGCAAAGAAACCTTTTAGCCAAGAAACAGACTCCTTCCTTCTCTGTACCACGCACAAAGCAGCAGATACAAACAGGAGTTTCCCTGGAACAAACCAGTCAAATTCATTTAAATCTTCGCAAAGCGCAGCAGGGCAGAACCCATTCCTGTTCCCAGAGCTTATTACAGTAACATGACTAAACACGCTCAGCAGTCCAGTGTGATAGGATGCATCCATTTGCTGATGCCAGAGGAAGATGCATGTCTCTTCTACATGGCACTGCTCTCACAGGCTGCTTTTCAAAAGATGTTTTGAAAAGCGACCTGCTGCACACATTCTTAACAAGTCACAGTACCACTGGCTGTACAAGTGTTTGACCTCTACTTGCTATGCACTGTGGGCAAAAATCTGACATCAGCTTATTCCAACCTTAGTAACACCGAGCTTCTCCTACGAAGCGGGCTGCAGCAGCCTACAACAACACCCCGATAAACTCCCAGATGGACCCCTGGGGTGCTGAAAATGCAACTACTTTAGTACATGAGCCCACATGTTTTAAATTTAGGTGGGTTTAATCCAAGTAAGTAACCTGATTAAAATGGGAGTCTTCTCTGGAGGTCTAATTTCTAGATGTTTCCATTACTCCATATGCTTTCATGTTGTATAAACATAACAAATGATACATACATCACTGTTGGGATCATTTAAGAATTCAGTTTAAAGCTGCAATGCAAGTCACTCAAGGCAAGAGAATCAGATTGTGAACTGCAAGAGCCAGCAATTGCACTTCATTTCAGTCTTAGGAAGGTAACACATTGAGGGGTTGACTTCTCTCTAATCTCGGTTTCTTCCAATTTCTCAATTTCAGAACTTTTACGTTTGTCATTTTTACATATAGACCAAACAGCAAAAGTGGAGAGAGGACTTGGTCTGACTGTGATGCTCTAAAACCTGTAGCTAGGAGTGTATTTGCTTCTATATCAAACAACCAGATGCAGACCCCTAAACACATGTATATACTTGTACCTATAGTGCCTAGGGAAAATAAATAAATCTTTGTCCCTTGTGTGCCGACTAGGAATTTATGAGAGCTGCCCCACTTCTGCCTTGCAACCAAAGCTCTCTGTTTATAAGCAGACATCCCAGCAGCAGCAGTGCAGGTTCCCAGCATGCCTCAACCTTGGTATCTGGAAAGGCTCCACCATGGGGTAAGAAGATAGTTGTAATTAAACATTTATACTGAGGTAGTGCCGAGCAGGTCAGTTCCACAATGTGTTAGGTGGCTTTTCAAAACTCAGTAATTGAATGCTGATCCCTGCCCCAAAGAGTTTACAGCGAAGGAAATCAAAGCGTAACCACTTGGCATCTGTGTACTCAGACAGACCAGCTCATTTCTCGGGTCTTTGGACTGGGCAGCTCTTACAAACACCCATTACCAGAAATTGTGGAAATTTTAAAATCAGCAATCTGGACTTTCCTAATCCACATCTGTGCTATGAGGTTGTGCAGCTCTGTTTGACTCACTGGCTGGGACAGGAACTACAGCGTGCCATTTGCACATGCTGCTGGCACCTTCTTGTCGAACTGTCGAGCGTAAATTATTTTTGGCCCAAACGCTTCTTAGCCATCATTTTGAAAGGACAGCGAGCTCACGAACGGAAGCATCTACCTCAAGTTAGACAATTCAGGTAGTGCAGGCATGAGGTCTAAAGTCAGGCAACAGCAGATGCTTCTACACAGGGTGACCCAATACTCCAAGATGACCCCAGGCTGGTATCAGTACATCTACTATGCAATACTAGCACACGTCAGGCAGACCACAGTCACATACAGGTCTGTGGCATTGCAAATCTACTAACCCACATCTTTTTCTATGGGCATTAAGAGTTACGCAACGGTGTAAATAAAAACTCTGGCCCCAAACATGCAGGGGCCGTCTCTGCCCCAGATGCATCTTTGAGGAGAACTCTCTTGTGTTCCACTTTTCATGAAGAGAAGGACGGGCCTGGGAAGAGTAAATCTTCCTCCCACTCACTGCGGCAAATATGCTCAAGAAAGTTAAAACACAGCCTCCAGGATTTAGAAAAGGGATGCAGTAATGGCCATACTGTTCCAAGGATGGCCAAAACCAGGATGGAAGAGAATTTAGTCAAAATAGGCTATTACATTGCAAATTTAGTTTGGTGTACTATCAAAAAACAAAAAGCTCCCAAAACAGATTTACTAACTTTCTAACTACACCTGTAGGAATTTCAAGCCCCAGAAAAGTACAACGTCACTATTAGTGTTTCAGTTTTTTAAAGTTTCCTGGCATCTTTCACACTATGAACGCTCTAGAGCCTTCAGCTGTACATACCCCACATAAAATCCCACGCCAGTGAAGTCTGAAAGAATTCTGTTGATTCAAATGAAGCCATGTTTTCCACTTCTACATACCATTTACATATCTATTAATTTATTAATAGATAAATAGTTCTGTGGTACAATCTGTGTTTAGCTTAACTGTTCTGTGAACACCTTCACTTTCGTTTGCTGACTTTCAAGCGTTTAAAATTAATTCTCTCACCCCTTATTTCTATCTTTTTTCTTTCTTTCTTGAGGGAAAAGGGAACCATGGAAAATCCTCAGTACCTAGATTAAAGAGCTTAAAAGTTCCAAAAGCTTTGCAAATAGAGACTGGGAACTGCTTGAACTGCAGTTAGCGGCACTGCAGCATTTACAGACTCCACTAGTTCCTTCCTGCAGTTTGTAATTGCGTGGCTTCCTCCGAAGCTAACCAGTATCCCATCTGAGGTATAAACGATTTCACTTGCCCCTAGAATTTCACCCCCTGGTCAGGTCAAATGTGGTGGCCACTTCACGCTTGGCAAAAAGAGGCTGCCATTTCCCAAAAACAAGGAATAGAGACAGAGAATGGAGAAGATTTCTCCCATAAAGTGCAGGTAGCACTGATGAAACTAAAACCTTCACTATCTAAAGAGAAGCACGGTTTCCAACAATAAACCAAGTTTACATCAGCCAGACAGGGGGACTGTGATGTAGCTTTCTTTACTCTTTCGCAACATGGGCAGTCGAGCTACTGACAGTTCAAAAACTGCCATATCTTACCAGGCCAAAAAGCCACCTTATCTGCTGTACAGGCTGGAAGTTGCTCCAAGACTTGTTCCAGAAGCTGCCAAGGACCAGTTCTGAACCTTAGTTGGAAATGCAGTAAGATGTACTAAGTAACACCTGGTTGGGCCATCTACAGCTGTTAGAAAAACAGAACAGAAATATACCCTCCAAATCAAATAAATGCAAGGCATAAGTTACATCTCTGTAGAGAAGCACTCATGCTTCTTCCCCTGGAAAATACAGTCAAACTTCACAAATGGAAGCCCTTAGTAACCCAGCCACATCTCTTCCACAATTGGCATCTATGGCACGTGCTTCCAGTTCCTGGACCTTCAAGCGTCTCACTTTAAAAGCAAGCTCTTTTCCGTGGTCCTCCTTCCTTCCTTCCTTCCATCCAAAAGCATCAGGATGCAAATCTGTGAGTTGGGCTGCAAGTTATCCACGTAAATATCAGTTCAGGATACTTTCATGGTTTTTTGGTGGAGAAGGAAGGGATGAAGCAGACAAACACACGCACAACCTGCCTGCATCAACATCAGGAAAAAAAAAAGTACCCATAAATGAAGAACAGCACACAGGTATTCATGTCCTGGTGCTTCTCACCTTATTAAAACATGAACAGCAGTGAACTTCATCTAGTGAAGAAAAAAAACCACTTTGTGTAACAAAAAGAGGAACTTAAACTAGGCTCTTGCATCAACATCAGGATGTGAGTGGTCCAAATTAAAAGTGATGTTGCTCCCTAAAGGAAACACAAGGAAGTACTGCTGCTTATTGGTGAAAAATGCAATGCAGCTCTCCCGTATTAGAGCCGTCAGTGTGAAGGAGTTCAGCCTGAACAGGGGAATGGAATTTATGGCTGTGATGCAAGCTCTCTGAGAAAAGCATTCTCAGGTACTGATAGACCTGAACACTGACATCACCTGCCGTACGAAATGGGACTAACAAGGGCTCCAGTTAAAGCCACCTAATCACACAATAAAAGCAAAGGCCAGCTGCACTTCCAATGTGAAAATTTTGGTTTCTCATCCTCAGAGAGGAAGCACGTATCTAAATGAACTAAAAAAAGAAAAAACTTTTGTCCATGGCTGACCATCCTCCATTTTCCAAGGACAGGTGATGCAGGCCATCCATCCCTAAAACACCTACAAGTATGCCTGTGCTGTTTCAAGAAAGCACACACTAACATCTGTTAAAACATCCACCAGGAGATGACAAGTGGAGAAGTCTTACATGTGTCAAAGGCTGGAGCTTCCACTATTAACCACAAAACACATTTACGTTTTACAACTGAATTAGCCAGTCACTCGGGCACATCAGCATAGACAACATCCAAGATGCTTAATGTACTTTCTAGCCAGAGTGACTTACAAGTCAAAATTCAGTTTGTCAAAGCTGACAGAAACTACAGTGAGAATTCACTTGGCCACTGTGTGCAAGAAGCTCTCCCACACTTTTTGAGAGCTCTACACAAGTAACATCCCCCACGAAAACGGACCTTTGAAGAAACTTCAGACACCAGGATGAGGGAATGTCTATTTCAAAAGGAAAAGGACCTCTCAAAATCCTGAGGTTATATAAGTAAATAATTAAAAAAGATTAAACACAAATAATTTTTGCTCATGAAGGTCAGGTGCAGGAAAACAGTGGAATTTCAACGTTGCATTCCATGTGCTTCTATGGGAAGATCAGGGGACAGGGGAGAGGTAAAGGAGGCCTGAAATGCCTCCCTCTCTAATTGTCCTTGGAATACCTATTTTAGTTCAGGAGCCTAACAATGCCCGTGGGGGATTTTGACCTCTTCTCTTTTCCCTTGCTGTAACACCTCTGCACTGCAGGGACCCTGCAGGTGAATCCTGTTGTTAAAACAGCTGCCTTTCTCTACATCTTTAAAGAGGCATTCAGATTCTCTTAGCCCTACTTAGTTGAATCACTCTGAATAAACAGTCTCCACCCATCAACTACTTCTTTTGTGCAAAGCACCTATTCAAAGGCAACCACCTTTATTGATTGCTAGGCTGGCCAACCTGAAAGCTGAAATGCCACTATAAGAGAAAAAAAAAAAAAAAAGAAGAAAGAAAAGCAGGATACACCAGGAGGCCTGTGTTGTTTCTAAAGGAAGCACAGGTCCAGGCACTGCTCAGCTGTATCAGGACCTGCTCTGACAGGTAATAACATCGAACCATCAGCCAAGTATCTCACTGACTCTTCTCCCTTTTGTCCAAGCCCTGTTCCTTCTTCTGACCCTTTTCCAGCACAAGACAAACATCCAATGGGAGTCCACAGCATATGCCCCAGCTGGCAGTTGTTTACACTTTTAGTATTTTGTAATAAAACATTAGCCTGAACTCATCAAATTAAGTTTTGTCACCCTGCTCCAAGTGAAATGCTGAGGGAACAGGGGGTGAGATGCTCTGGTACTGCTGTCTCACAAGCCCCATGCTCCTCCAAGTCACTGGCCCTCAGATGTTGCTATTCAAAACAGAGGGGCAGGGTGGGGTAGAGGGAACACCTCTGGATGAGGAAAACATCGTGACTGGCAGACATCAAAGATAAGCCATCATCAGATTTCTTGCACCGAAGAAGAAGAACAAAGAGTCAATGCTCCTGAAATTCCTGTTCAGAAGTACCCCAGAACAGAGCCAGCACTTCCCACCTCAGCCAACCTCACCTATTTTCATTTGTAATCAAATGCTGATAACCAGACCTGGCCTGGCAAAGCTCTCCAAGTTTCAGGCCCTTCCTGGCTCCACACAAATAGCTAACTTTTCAGTGTATCACCAGAGAGTGGCATTTCCAAAGATACCCAAGTCCTGTCTTTGAAATCGCTGCCTATAAAGATGTTTCTAAATGTGGGTGGAAGGGCACAGCTCTCATAGCTACTGCTTTCTGTAGGACAGCTTAAAAAAAACCAAAAGTGCAGGAACCCAACACAGAGAAAAAGGATTCCTCACACACCTCCCCCCCCAAAAAAATCTGCTTGAACTGTGGAACAACAATTCTGCCAGTCACATCTGCCACACAAAATAAGCTGTTGCATGGTCTCAGAGGGCAATTCCTTCTAACCCCTCAAAGTTTACATCTGCTCCTCAGGAGCAGCAAAGCTGCAGGGTACCTGAGCACTCCATCCACGATGAAGCTGTACTCAAAAGGACACGAATTAGTTTCTGGCTCCTTTCCAACCTCCAGAATACTCCTGAATTAAGTGTGTTTCAAAGCTGCAATCCCATGACTGACCATCTTGCTTGAATTCAGAAAGGATGTAAAAGATACAGCACCAGGCATTCTCACTACCTTCAAGAGAACCAAAAGCCACACTACCATCCTCCTCTACAGGCAACTCCCTCCCAAGAAAAAAAGCTACCATATCATCAAAGCAGCCCTCTCAAACTGGTCCAGTAACACGGTCCAATAATACACTCATTTTAAAACAACCTATACTGTGCTGAAAGAAGACGACATGATTTCACTTGTTTTAAGAGTGTACACCTGAAACACGGATTTCCAAACTTAGGAATCATTCATCAAAAAGTTAAAAGGGGCTTTTTTTTTTTTTCCCTGCACATGCATAGATTTTAGACTAACAGGATTTACTTGTTTTCTGCCTGTTCCTGGGGAATCTTTGCAGTTTGTTTTTTTTCCCCAAGACCGTCCCTACAGGCTGCTATCCAACATACATCAGATGCTCCTGGAGCAACAGATAACTCTGGAAGGACATCTGCGAAGGGCACAAAGCAAGGGCTTGATGCTGCTAAAATTTAGGCACACTGGGGGAGGATGGAATTACGCCTCCATGTAGGTAGTTTGACTACTCGACATAGCCCCCTGGAAAGCTTTGCTCATGCATCTAAGCTTTTTTTTTTTTTTCAGATGTTTTACTATCAAAAAGAGGTATTTTAAATCAATTAAAAAAAATCATTGCAACTTAAAAAGTGAATCCCTTTACAAAAACACTCAGGTTAATTTTAGCATCCTTCTGTTTAGCTGCTTAGCAACACTTATCCTATGACCTTCTAAGCACCACCTACTTTTACAGGGGATAATGAATATAACCAAAGGGATTTACCTATATGTTTTTAATCTACACAATGTAAGTACACAAAGAGTTTTTTATTTAGATGCAAAATCCAACAGAGAGCAATACAAACTATTTCTGCTTAAGAAGAAGCTTCCACAGGCTAAAGTCAAGCTACTGTTACAATTGCAGTGTGACTTCAGTGTAGGCAAAGTGATAAAATCCTTAAGGAGAAAAGCACTACAGAAGTGAATGTCTGTATGCCTTGGGAAACACTGCGCTTGCCTTTGGTACCAAAGGAGATTATAGATATTACTAACAGATAATGAAGACATTCGGCTTTCCCAGTTTTGAAACTTCAACACTCTCCTGACCCCGTCAGAATCAAGAAGAAAAGCCATCTGGTCAGAGGGTCACCGAATACTGTGAAGAGTTAACACAATCTGGGTGAGCTGAATCAGAATAAGACGTTTTACTACGCTGTGATGTGCAAGCAAACAGCTTAAAATACCCATGTCTGGGTGACAAAGAACACAGCAAAACGAACAAAAAATCCAGAAAAAGTCAGCAAACATTCTCTTATATTCTTTCTTAACACCAGACCAAAAGAAAGCCCCCACAACGTTCTCTAGTCATTAGTTATTAAACATGCAAGAGTGGCTACATGAATAGTCACTACTGATGGACAACTAACAGTCTGACAACTTGAAGCTGCCTGTGAAATCAGAGTATAAGAAAAGTTTACTCGACTGTACTTAAAGGATGGTGTGTTTCCAACGACACCACACGAATTCAGTTCCAAACAGGGCTGCCGGGAGGAGCACAGCTGTCCCACAGCAAGAGAGGAGACTGGATGTGTCCCTGTGGCAGGTGAGGGAGAGCCCTGGTACTCTGATTGATTGGATGATGGAATCATGCTGTTTCTGCGTTTCTCACAAAACAAAAGCGCCTATTCTTTCCTGGATGTACCCAACTCCCGTTAAGGCTAATCGGCATTATGCAGGCACACCAAGAAAAGACTATATACCCTTAAGTCTTCAAAGAGAAAATTAAAACCTAAAACAAATATGGCTGGCCTGACCCTGAGTCACCGCATCCCTTTCACACATGCTGACCCTGTGGAAAACAGGAACTGCGGTAACAAAACTCGGTGCTTGTGTCAAAACGACAGACCTCAACGCAAAAACTTCAGCCATCCCAACAGCTGTCTACTGTGCACTGTCGGGGGTGACAAGACCACGTTATTTAGCAACTGCTCCTCTTGTTGGTAAGCATCTATTTTTTTTTTTTTCCCAAGGCACGCAGCTTGACATTGGACTGGTAACGGCATCAACGGCCATTTCTCCTCGACCCCTGCGCCCAAAAATCACACGGAACTAGATGTTTAACTGCTTTCTCAAACGTTTCTCTACAGCAGGAGACAGGCAAATGTATAATGAGGGAGCCGGGACTAAAACGGGACGGTTGGTGTGTCCCTCTCTTCCTCCCACAGATGAGTTCAGAGCAGGATGCTGGCTCCTGGGCAGGCAGGACCAGAGAGCATCAGCTGTGGGCCGGACACCCCCCTGCGCGGCCGTGGGAGGGCGGCGGGACACGGAGTGAGCCCGGGGCCTCCACGGGGTGCGCAGCAGAGCGGAGCAGGAAAATGTGCTGAGCCAAGGAGAAGTGTTCTCCTCCTCCTCCCGAGTAACTCAGCGAGGATGCAAGCGGGCAAAGATAATCACAGACGAGAGGGTGAAACGGGTATAAAAATTAAAAACAAACAAACAAACCATTAAAAAAAAAAAAAGACAGAAGAACTAAACAACAATACGGGGGAGGGGAAAGAAAAAAAAAAGTAAAAAAAAAAAAAAATCAAGTGTGCGTGTGTGTGGAGCGAAGGTGGGGGGGAAAGAAGTGCAGGGAGAAGAAGCCAGAAGAAACTTATCTGCGACATGACAAAGTTCAATCCACCGCCCTCCCTCTCTCTCTCCCTCCCTCCTCTGCTGACAAAAAAAAAAAAAAGAAGTTTCAGCATCCCGCGGCGCCGCGCTCCCCGTGCTCCCTCGATGGCGAGGCAAGGGGCAGGGGGACGGAGCCCGGCCGTGGGGCATTACCGACTGCGAGGGAGCATCTGCCTCGCATCCTCACCGCGGCCCCCGCCGGAGCGTGCGTGTGTGTCGGATTGGGCGG